>CABFVX010007023.1:0-17751 GCA_902151425.1 Timema shepardi
TATACATCACTTTAAAATTTCATAATCGTTTAACCTAACATATATGACTTAAAACCTTGTTTATATTCTACTCTATATTATATTCTTCAAAATCTTTGTAAAAAAACACATATTCACCATATTTAAATTTCAAACTGCAGATGTCAACCTAAACATTCTAGTTTTATAATTTTTATTTACAACACAATTGAACTTCAAACTTTGTTTTGTCCTTACTTTATGGTATCCTTGTTTTGTAACACATTTTAACATGTAATACTTGTATTTTAGACTTGTCGTCAACTCATGTTTTAGTTCTGTTGATGATGCTATATTCATTTATTTAAAATTTGTATGGTTGACAGTAATTTGTTGTTCATTAGAAGCAAATTATAAACAACCTTTTGGATTCTAGTGTCACTTAATATATCTACCAATCTTGAAACTGTCTACTTCATTAAATCACAATTTTTCAATATTTTGTTATAGTTTTTTTCCAGAGCATTTTAACTAAGTCTTATTTTTAATAAATACTGAGAAGAATATATTTCACTTTCATCTATAATTTGTTTTTAATGTTTGTTGAGTAGCTTATCAGTCCAATTGAAATGTAGTTATCAAGATGTTCATCTTTGAGACAGTGATGTATCAGGGATGTACACAGGATATTCTTAAGGAGGAACGCATCCAGGATTTTCTCGAGGGGGGAGTCATAGCAAAGGAGTTTTTTTTAGTAAAGGGGGTGCTCTCACAGGACCGGGTTGGGGGAGGCGCCCCCTCTGGAAATTATGACGGAAAAATCCGTTAACGTTTGAGAGTAATTTAAAAATCAATTAGAAAAATAAAATCATACAAGTTCATTGTTTATTTATATTTTTTGCTAATTTTTTTAACTAAATAAATGTGTGAAGCTGTAACTCATTTATTGACAGTGATTGACACGCGAAGCAACAGGATTGTGATATATTACATGACAGTACAACTAATAGTGACAATAATATTGATTTAATTGGTTTAATTTTGTAATTGTTATTGTTAATACTAACTAAAACCAATCTTAAAGGGGGATCGGCACGCCCCCCTCTCACACCTGTGTATTTGTTTTTGCCCACCTTTTTTTTAGCTTAAAATGATGACACACAGATTCTCAGAGCAGAACAACGCATTCTCTCGGAATGAAACACAACCAAGAACTGAATTATTTTCCTTCGAGACATAAGAAATGACACATTCTTCAACGATAAGTCACTTTGGAAAGCAAACCATGAGTTTTAAAAAATGCCACTGTGAGCTAACGGTAGCTCGCGACAAACAGCTCATATACCTTTGAACTAGATCAATGTGTGTGCCAGAAATAAAACAATAAGAAACCTTGATCGCAGAATTATTGTAAGAGATTTTATGCGGTTTAATTTATTCTCTCCCATATAAATGGACATTACTAACAAATAATCAAAAAGGGATTTTTTTTTATAAATCTAGACATTTTGTTTTTAGTGCTTTAATTATTACAGTATCCTTCAGTTTTTGTTTCTGCATTAAAATACATCTGGTCCGGTTTTCTGGTGATAGGAAGGTAAGGGATCAAATCCCGTCTGGGTGTAACAAGGGTGTTTCTAACTTAAGGGATGTTCTTAAATTTCCTCTAAATTATACCTTCCTCGTCTCTGCCCCATTAGTACAAAGATGCAGATAGGCTAGACTGGTAGTAGGACACAGACCATAATAATGTTACCTTTAAAAAACCATTATATATATTATTATTATTAGCACCGCGTCTTACTACCCGTTCGGGTTATACGCACTTACGCTAATGTGTAATGGTAGGGTTATAGTGAGATGAAATGGAGGACCTACAGTTTAACGTGGAATCCGAACCACGGTGGAGGCCTGGCATTCACAAGATGTCTTGTCAGAGGTGAAGGAAGGGTTTGGTAATCAGATAAATCTTTGCCGGGACCGAGGATTGAACCCCGGCTGCCCATTATATAGATTTATAGGAAAAAATATATATACTATATTATAAACTACCTGGCATTATATATTCTCACCTAATTTTATAAAGAGTGTTATATTACCCTAACGGGAGCTACTGGATTTAAATACGCGTCTAACTTTCTTTTAATAAAATCAAATGTGAAGATCTACCTGGTCTGCTGAAACGCGTTGTCGAGGTAAAGCGATCCAGATATCAGGTGAAATGCAACGCTTCTTACGCCCTGCTTACATGGAAGGTTTCAGGCCAATTTAATCTGGGGCTAATATTTTAAATCTGTGGCCATTCCTCGCTACCGTCATTAGAACGAGGGTAATAAGAAGTATATCTTAACGAACACGTGACAGTATGGATCGCTATTGTAGCTGAAAGTAATAATTGTGAAGACATTATTATTGTACTCTCTAATTATCTTGGTAACGATTAGAAATAATAGATTTCTCAGCCCGCTTGATAAGATATCAAGTATATACCCAACGTTTATGAAAATGAAGATAGTACGGGTTACCGTAGTGTGGTAATTGTTATTGCTCGTACTTGCGGTCACGCGAGCGACAACCAATTACCAGGGGAGTTATCAAAGTAACTAAGTGCCAGCGATTGGTCGAATAGTACAGTGCTTCTAAAGGGTAAATCTATCAAACAAAGTTGACAAAATCTGGCGATATTTTGCCTTCGCGTTCTATTCAACGAGCTACAAGTCTGTCTAATATTGTATTGCTAAGATGTACTTAGTGATTGTATTTACAACAATAAGAATATTTTCCTTGATTTTCAAGCTAGTTCACTTAGATCGTTATTTACCTCCGCTGAACAAGTTTAACCTCTATTGATATGTTCGCAAACCAACCCATCTTATTAGAACATACGGCAATGGATCTTTAGGGCGTTAAAGATAACCTTCTTTGGATATTATTATTATTATTATTATTATTATTAGCACCGCGTCTTACTACCCGTTCGGGTTATACACACTTACGCTAATGTGTAATGGTAGGGTGATTGTGAGATGAAATAGAGGACCTACAGTTTAACGTGGAATCCGAACCACTGTGGAGGCCTGGCATTCCCCACATTCACAAGATGTCTTGTCAGAGGTGAAGGAAGGGTTTGGTAATCAGATAAATCTGTGCCGGGACCGAGGATTGAACCCCGGCCGCCAGGATAGAAGTCTGACACCTTACCCCTAGACCGCCAGGTCAGCCTTGGATATTATAGATGGGAGTGTTTACATCAACAAGTTTTTTTTAACACCAAGTCGTACTACCTGTCCGGCTCACATGCTTATGTACTAATTACGCTAATGATTTTAGGGACGAGGAAATTTATATTTAGAGGAAGTGTACCAGCATTTGTGTGGAGGTAGAGTGGAAAGACATTTAGGAAAAAAACAACCCTCAGTAAACCCGACCGAGATGCGAACCTTGATCTTACCATCATCGGCAGTTTAGTCTACTGCGAGAGTAGCGCCTTAGACCATTCGGCCACCGAAGTGTGCTACAAATTATACTTCTCTTTGATCGATTTGTGTTGGTATATATATCGAGCCCTATTCAAAAAAGGGATGTTGTGATATCAAGTATTACATGACATAACCTAAGAGCAGGAGTGAGGTGGTAATAGAACATTTTGCGATCTTATGAATATATATATATATATATATATGTTGCACGGAAGGTAGTTTGTGGTCTTCCTAAGATGAGTTGTATATTCTAACAAGTTATTTAAAATATTCAGTACTTACATGCAAGGTTCATATATCAAATAAGAGTTAGCTCACAGCACCCATTATAGCTTACAATACACACATCGACAGATATCGTGTCTTACTACGTTAAAATCAACATATAGTGTACAAAGCAGGTCGCTGAGTCACGTTAGTATCAGATTCCGTTTCATATAATTAATTTAGAGTTTTATTATTATTATTATTATTATTATTATTATTAGCACCGCGTCTTACTACCCGTTCGGGTTATACGCACTTACACTAATGTGTAATGGTAGGGTGATTGTGAGAGGAAATGGAGGACCTACAGTTTAACGTGGGATCCGAACCACGGTGGAGGCCTGGCATTCCTCACACTCGCAAGCTGTGAGTATTCCTGTTCGTTCCTGCAACATAGAGTCCCTCTCTAAAACAACACATTACGTCACGAGTTGTACATTTTAATATTTGAGCTATAAAATGAGTGTGTAGATTATTTTACATATCGTATGGGATATAACGGGTAACAGACATTTAGAAATCACCCAATATTTATCAAGTGGTTAGATATTTTAAAATATTGCTTTCGCCAAAATATAGGCAGAAGTTCTGACCAGTTGAAAATTTGTATTTTTAAGATTAAAGGGTTTTAAAACTCTCTGGTGGGACCCTATGAATATATTATTTTATTTGATAGAAGAAAGCTGGATCTAGGGCGTAAGGAAAGAGTAGTTTAATTTCTTAAAAAAACAACCCTTTTAAACTCGAAATCTAAACTTTTTAAATAGTCAGAAACCTGCTGATAGTTTTTGGCTATTTTTTTTAAAACGATAAAAAAATCATACAACTTCATAAATAATGTGTAATTTCTTAACGTCTGCAACGCGTGGCAGTAATTACTCTTCCATGTATAACCCAAGAATTGTAGTCGACATCCTTAAGGTGTGAAGAAAGGGGACGGGAGAAAGTAAAAGTGTTTTCGCAGTTTTTATAGAGAAAGCCACTTGTTTTTTGTCAAACTAAATTAAATAGTTCCTTAGTACCTATAATCATGGAGTTGCTGAGGGGCTGTCACAATCCCTCCCCCCACTCCTTTCGGTCAGGGTGGTCGCGGCGCAGTTAGGGCTATTTTATGCACGTGGTTGCGGTCGCGGTTGTTGGGCCGCCGCGTTGTTTAGCTGCATTGAGTTAAATGAGTCAATCCATACACGCGGTAGCGGTAAACCTTCCGCCGCGTTTTGTAATTCCAGCCGCTGGTAGTTACAGTCCACAGTGATCGAGCAGTGTCTACAGTAGCCCCGTGGCTTCTTTGGTGCTGACTGACAGTTCACAGCTGACTTCTGACAGTCAACATTTAGGTATAATATCTTAATTTTGACCGTCAGAAGTGACAGCTGCTAAACACATGTTTTTGCAGATCATATGGCTCGGCGTGGGGATACATAATTTGGTCTGGTAACTTTTCAAAACTTCTAGCTCTCAGCTGTGAGCTGTCGGTCAGCATCAAAGAAGCCGTGGAGCTACTGTAAATACATTGAGTGTAATACGACCTTTTATACAAGAGGTAGAGGTCTGCCGTCAGCTCGCATAGTTGCCAACTGAACTGCACCAACTTCAGTGGACCCCTCCCGTCAGTTTACTGGTTGTTATTCACGTGTGAGGTTGCGTTGTGGAAGAATTCAACACTGAACGTTTCATTGATGAGGTTAAAGAAAGACCAAGACGTATATGGAACTCGGAACTGAGGATTTCCTCTAGGCTTGGTATCACTGCGCGTCCGACTGTCTCAACTACAGTGGTAGCGTTTGAAAAACGCATGTTATAATTGGTACTAGCGGCCCCGCCACCACTGCCATGTACACAAGAGAGGCTCGAGGAACCGCGCCATTTGAGATACCATTATACCGCAAGGTGTAGGAAGCAGAATAGTTACAATGTCTCTCAATCGCAATGTTTGGACAATACACCAGGACTCAAACTGCGGTGAATGCGTTTCAATCTGTGGGTCTCATGGCTGGGTTTTACTAAACAACAAATACACCATTAAAAAGTAAGCTCCGGAAGTGAGTTTCTCTTTTTCTCTTATTAATTCAAAAGGTTTATCATTTAATGCCACTACGTTAATAACATATATTTAACAACTGATTATATCACCGTGTGTAGAGAATTTATTTTTCTACTGGAACAATAACTAATTTATTTTTGCCAACAAAATGTTGCTCTACACTGGCCTTTTCTCACGTCCCCTTTTACCAAAACTTAACCACACTACAAAAACCATGGTATTATATAACATGCCAAAAAGGGAAATTATTGCATCGCATATCGATACTTTTTGTCAATATTGACTAGTTTACCAAACTCATTTTTAATATGCTTTAAAAGGTTTTACCTCTGTTGTGTTTTTGTGGCAGTGCTAATTTAATCACATTAACTCACTTGAACTAGTAACTATACCGCCATATACTTATCAAAAACAATTAGCTGGAGATCTGGCCATTAGATCACTAATCGATACAGGGGTGCGGTAGGCTTCCCCGGGGATCCTCAACAATTAATTCTAAAAACTACAACGTACATTGTTTTATCTGTAATATAAAGTGACTTTTTAAATTTTTGTGTTCATCCCCAGGGTTATTAATGTCTTAATTGTAGGTGTAATCAATATTTTGGAGAGCGTGCACCCTCAATAGTGTGCAAAGGGGATGGTAAAATCACGCTGAAAAACATTATACTTAGGCAGACATGTCTTATAGGCTACCATGTGACCATCATTGTGGGTTGTATAACAGAGAGAACAATGCTCAGAGATCCAAATCGGTGGTAGAATGGCCTCAAGAGTAACTCTAGAAATCTACTTGATCGCCGAGGACGGGGATAATGAGGTTCGAACCTCTGGTTGGGTGTATTGGGTTGGTTCTTATTAATGTTTCTTCAAATGCGTGTACCTTTCTTTTATAGTTACAACTTGGTTATCAATACTACACTATCACAACTAGTATGCATGCGTACAAACCGAACGGGTAGTGAGATTCACTGGAAAAAATCAACAACAACAAAAATCTTCAGAAATTGTAAAATGATAGGAAGTGAGTCTAATCATTATTTACTAGCGTGGGAATTTGTTATAAAACTATGCAAACAAAATATTTAGATTAATGAAAGATGATATTTTCTAAATATCTATAGCATTGCCTCCCAAACCTTTTAGAACCATGACCCAATTTTTAAAACGACAAACTTTCGTGGCCTACCTATCTTTAGTAAACTTGAAGGAATTGGGTGAGGAAGGGGTAGTAATTTTTTTAAATCCAAAAAATATTTTACTTATTTTTAAAATATCTGTATCTGTAAATTATGTGCCTTCTTTTTACCCCTTTTTTTATTTGATTTTTCCTATTTTCTTCTTTTCCATTTTTTCTTGTGATTTTTCATATTTTCTCCTTTTCCATTTTTTGCTGTGATTTTTCCTATTTTCTCCTTTTCCATTTTTTATTGTGATTTTCTATTTTCAAATACGTAGAAAATTTTAAAATTTCAAAATTTTTCACATCCTACCTAAAATGGTTTTGTGATCCACAATTCGGGAACCATTGGTCTAAGGTCTAAAACGCAAGGTTAAGGATGAAGAGGGTTGTTCTAGCATCAGGATCAGTGTTACCTTCAATCTAATTAGAGGAGACTGTAACGCACGGATAAGCAGCCATCCCAGCATCTGACATTCACACCAACTCGAATTCATTAAGATCCACCCCCTCGGGCTTGAAATCATATTTTTGAATACAGAACATAACCCCAATGATTTATAAGATGGGAAAGTGTGTATTGTATTAGGGCAGTAAATATAAATAACGACTTTAACGCGTTAAATGACATGATTCAATGATCATGCCTCATTGTCAATGGCAGGCGAGCGAGTGTCGTAACCGGTCATGTCCAGTTGTTGGATTCAGTCGAACAATATGAGGTCGGAACTTACTTTCAGTGACTTTTAAACTACATACAATCAGGGGAAGAGACTACTAGAGGAAATATTAAGAAACTGCACTGGTTGAAAAAACACAGCGTGGGAAAAATACTTCCAAAGTTCAGTTAGCTGTGATCGAAGTCCTGAATCAAAGTAACGAAGGATTAATTCCTCAAACTAAGGTAATATTATTAATTTTAATAGTGTAAGCAAGCTACCACACATTTGATAACTAAGATAAAGTAATCATTTACTTTAGTACCTGGATAATTGGGTTTAATTAAATTATAAAAATAATCTCTCCTTTAATAATATGAATAATGTACACTCCAATTTTCCCAGGAAGACTCTCTGAAGCTATACAAGCTATTAGATCTACTTTCACGTATTAATACGTCAAGTCATATAATCGAAGGCTTTAAACTTTGAATAGGTATTATCAATACCTATAAGATTACACAAATAATATTGACAATTATTGTTTTCAACGCTTGCAACAAGAACAAGTTTGTATTTTACAAAAGGGCCTTCCTTTGTAAGTGTAGATCAAACGGTTGGGCTTCAAACATCAGCATCCCAGACCATCCCTTGCTTGTATTTATACCCGTTGTGAGAGTCATAAGCCACTTACAGAGTGAACAGGAGGCTGATTGATTCCTGAGAGTCCCGAATATGTAGGCACAGACTCTGACCTCTTTGTATGGTACGTGTTTCTTGATTGTGATGCAGTTTGTGAGTAGTGTATGTAGTTTGTAGTGAATATATGTGATGAGGGGTGTGTTGGTTCTAAATTGAGTACCGTAACTCGCTTACTATTCAGTCTTTGAACTGTATAGGTGTATATTTAAGATTGTAAAGTAGCTTTTGTGTATCAATTTGTTTAAATGGGTTTCTTTTGATGTAGCTCTTTATTTGCATCATTTTGTATTTGTTGTTTGTCCTTCGGACGTTTCCCGCCGTTTTGAAGGTTTCCCTCCCTTTTTTGGGATCTGGTGGGAGGTAGGTAGGTTTGTTTTGTTTTTGGAGCGTGTGCACTGCTATATTCAGATAGAGTGTGGGCCATAATTGGTCCACCAAGTTCTGTACGAATAGTTTTCCGCGTGTGAGTTGGATGTTACCGTGACCTCTTTTTATCAATAAAACGCAATATTTCGAGAGACGCCGCTGAATTAGACCCTTTGTTTCCTATTCCTTATCGCTCTAACCCAGCAACCCACAAAGGTAGACCCTTCATTGCCGGCGAACCTCAAACTGAACGAGGTGAGCTGTTCATATCTCAATTAATTTCGAATACAGTCCACTTTCCTTGTTTTCGAGGGCTATTTTAATGTTTTTTGTGTAGAGTGTGACGTCACACTCTACGTATTACCCGCGTGGTTGAACTGCGAGCCCGCCGTGTTGACGATAGAGGGCAGGTCAGTTACTGTGTTTCCTCTGACGTCCGTGCGGGCGGGACGCGAGTTCAACCCTGCCCCTGATTGCTTTTAAAATAGTACTTTCAATACAGTTGCCTCAGTTCTCTCAAGGGAGACAGTCCAGCTCAAGATTCAATTGTACTATCATTTCAATGTAATGTAACTCGTAGTTCAGGTGTTGCTGAACTGTTCAGGATATTAACTGTGAAATAAAAATAATGAAACAAACGAGTACTGGTTTTGTTGAAGTTGAACAAATCAAATTAAACTTTACGAAGACCTTTCAGTTGACTGGGACGAATACTGATTACACTTGATGGGTTGTGACAGTTGGTGAAAGTGAGGTTGTGAGAAATGAAAATCGCTAGGAATAACGGTTAATTTTGGGCATGATTTTGTGGAAGGGCTAAAATAATGGACGTTTTTTTTTATTCCAATCTTTTTTTTTGTGTGTGTGTGTTTCTTCTTTTCTGTAAGGTCGTATTGGCCGAGCTTAGTCTCTCAACACCCTGTAACTCCAATATATTTAGATGTATACGGCTTAGAGCTCATGACCACTAGAGTGGACCTAAAAGGGGCGCAAGAGGGAGATAGCTAGTTTTGACTCTATAGCGATCAGTGGTTGTCCGAAGCGGTAGAAAAGTACATTGTTATTTAAACCTGGTCTCGAACCTTGTGTTAATAGTCAATAAGACTTGTTAGTTTTAATTTGATGCAGCCATCCGTTATTTGAGTTAAGTGAATATGAAGCAATAAGGGACATGACGCTCACAAAACTTGATGAAGGGGATTGTTTTCCATCCGAGCTATGATTGGCTTGTCTTGTAG
This sequence comes from Timema shepardi, assembly GCA_902151425.1. Taxonomy (NCBI): domain Eukaryota; kingdom Metazoa; phylum Arthropoda; class Insecta; order Phasmatodea; family Timematidae; genus Timema; species Timema shepardi. The sequence goes on from CABFVX010007023.1 coordinate 9,894, forward strand.
CGATGCTCTTACAACTGTTGGAATACAAAGAATTGATAGTCATCCTCAGGGTGGTACAGCTGCAATTTACATTAATTATTTATTCATATCTAGCCTTTATCTTTAGTGATTCTTGTTCGATATATTTTGTGTTTGTTTTATGTTATTTAAAAAAAAAATTTATCACGTAGTCTTACTCCCTGTTCATGTTATACGCATATATGATAAATTACTATACTGGGGTAGGGATGAGAAAATAAGTATTTGAGAGGTAATCTACCCGAATTTGCGCGTAAAAATAATGGGAAAACTTTTAGAAAAAACCACCCTCAGTAGACCCGACCGGGATTTCGAACCTCAATCTCGCCGTCATTAGCAGGCCAATTGGACGTGAGAGTGACGCCTTAGACCATTCGGCCACTGAAGAGGGTATTTTTTTTTTTTTCAATTAATGTGATGTAATTTAAGTACTGAAAGGAAGTGAATGGACTTAAAACATGATTTACAAAAAACCGCTATTTTGGTATTTCTTGTTTCCATGGTTAGGTGACCTGAGAGGTCGACTTGAAGCCATTGGGAACGTGGTTTTATTCAAGAAATTCTAAATATATTTTTTTTAGCACAGCGTCCTACTACTCCTTTGTTTGTATGCCTATTAACTATTTGTGTACAGCTTCCTCCTGTTACACACTCCTAAGTATATTACTGCTTGAGATATACTCACATTTTCATAAGAAGGGTCTCTTAGATAATATAAATAAAAAACTATCGCTACAGATCATATGACCCGACGTACATATACTTAAAAGTCTGCCTGTTCATTTTTCTAGATGTATACAGTAGCCCCATGGCTTCTTTGGTGCTGACTGACATCTCACAGCTGACTTCTGACAGTCAACGTCTAGGTATATACCTAAATTTTGACCGTCAGAAGTGACAGCTGCTAGACACATGTTTTTACAGATCATTTGGTTCGGCGTAGGGATACATAATTTGGTCTGGTAACGTTTCAAAGCTGTCAGTCAGCACCAAAAGAAGCCATGGAGTTACTGTAGCTTCCTGTTACAAACGTACTGTAGCTGTGTAATACTCCCAGGTATGAGGTAAACCTAGCTTGTAAGCTGTGTGTGTTGATATAATATGGGGGTTATAAAGTACAAGTTAAATACCTCAATCACCTGTCGGTCTAGTGGTAAGGTGTCGGACTTATATACTGGGTGGCCGGGGTTCAATCCTCGGTCCCGGAACAGTTATATCTGATTACCAAACCCTTCCTACACCTCTGACAAGACATCTTGTGAATGTGGGGAATGCCAGGCCTCCGCCGTGGTTCGGATTCCACGTTAAACTGTAGGTCCTCCATACCCTACCATTACACATTAGCGTAAGTGCGTTTAACCCGAACGGGTAGTAAGACGCGGTGCTAATAATAATAATAATAATAATAATAGTAATAATAATAATAATAATAATAATAATGATGATGATGATGATGAATTAACTCAAGTGAGACCATACTTTTATATATTGGTTAGTACGACTTGGTTCCATTGTGTTGGCAACTAGGGACTAGTGTTAGTTATATAAATCCGAAAAACATCAGCCATACCCCTACCATAAAGTAAATTCAACGTGTATTAAAAATAAACAAAACTAATTTTAAAAATGATAAAAAGCCTGCATTGAATGAAATCAAACATCAGAACTTTAAATCACGTTTAAAAAGCTTAAAACTAAAACTGTACATTTGCTGCACTTATTTAGGAAAAAAACCCTCAGTACATTCTACCGGTACTTGAAACCAGATATATCTATCTAGTCTATTGCGAGAGAGTCACCTTAGACTCCGTGACCACCGAGGTATGTATAGAACAATTCACTAGGCCAATTTAGAATTCAAAATTTTTTTGATCTCGAGATGAGGGTATAAAAAAGGTTATCCAGGTTTCAAAATATAATTTAGTTCCTCAAGCTATTTTTGAAAAATCTCGATTACAATTATTATAATAAATTATAGGCCTAATACAATATCGTAAATACTTTCTCATATATATATATATATATTTCAAATTTTTAAAAATCAGTTATCAGTAAACTACCCTTATATAAATAATTAATAAAAAAACATACATTCCTATTTATAAACTTATATAAAGCACTTCCCAGATACCCATTTTGAACCAAAAAGTCAGACACATTCTCGTTGGTTTTTTTTTTGTAATTAAGCAAAAAATCCGTCCCTAAAATCAATTTTCCTTAAAAAAATATATAATAAAATACTACTATCATGTAACACAACTGTTATATATTCATTTTACACAATATTGTTAAATCCTCTCTCGAAAAAGCTATAATATTCAACCACAATTATTAATCAGTAAGCTAGCCGTAATTTTAAGAGTTAAAAGAAAAACAAAAATTGTATATTTAGGTATGACCATATAGGGCCTAACATCTATATCAAGTTTAAGTTTTGGGCTTAGCCTCGATGAAAATCTAGTTGGAAATAATACAGTCTATAATTGGCAGTAAAACAAGTCCATGATATTCCCTAGAACTTGATGCAGCCACATTTTACCTACAATCCGCCAGTTCTTTGCATAGTGACGTCAATTTCATGTTTCTCAGCCAATTTAACTGATTCAATGTCGACGTATGTGTACCTCGGAGAAGTAATAAAATATTCTTTCAGTGTGTTAAAACATTATATAGTAGCCCCATGGCTTCTTTGGTGCTGACTGACAGCTCACAGCTGACTTCTGACAGTTAATATTTAAGTATATACCTAGATTTTGACTGTCAGAAGTGACAGCTGCTAAACACATGTTTTTGCAGATCATATGGTTCTGCGTAGGAATACATAATTTGGTCTGGTAACTTTTCAAAGCTTTTAGCTGTCAGCTGTGAGCTGTCAGTCAGCACCAAAGAAGCCATGGGGCTACTTTAGCACTGCTTCAAGTCCAACAAAGGGTTTTGAAGCTGACGAGACAGCGTGACTGTTAGGCTGAAGATAAGTGAAACGATACACAACGTTACAATAAAGTCAAATTTGAGAGCTGAGGTGAGTAGGAGTGCTGATTTTGATGAGGGTGCTTCCCACATCAAATATTTGTAGAAAACATACAAATGCATTAAAAATATGTGTAAAGTGAAAAAATGCATAACGCGTCTCAAAAAGCGTTTTCATTTTGCTCCTTGTTTATCCAGGCCAATGTTCATGTATTTTGGCTTTCATTACAATTTGTTCGTTTACTAGATTATCTTACTTCATCTGTTACGTCACTGACCATGTTAGTAGCATTTCGTACACTTTGTAAATAGCACGCTTCATAAATTGGAAAATTTAGTTTGTCAGAAGCACAGTTCATATAAATAGCAGGAGGTTGCATTTCCCTAATACGAGCTTGCACACCTTTGATTTAATCAGACATGTTTGATCCTACATCTTACCCTTGACCACACATGTTCTCGAATATTAAATGTCCCAAATTATTTAGTCTACCAAGAAGTACGTTTGTATGAGTCTCGCCACGGAGATCTATTGATTCCACAAATCCTGAGAACTCCTTTCGGACTTAAAAAATGAAATACTGTATATTCAGACATCTAATACGAAGACTCATTTGTTCAACTGATACAACATCCAATGTTTCATCTGATGGTACCGAAAAAAATTGCCCTGCTTCAATGAACATTAAGGATCACTTTTTTACGAGCATCAATTAACTCATTTTGAGTATTTTTACTAATAAATGTTGCATCTTTAGGTGCTGTTTTCAGGTGATTCCTTAAACCAAAACAATAAATTTACAAAAGTTGGATGAAGTATCACATTCACTATCAACAAATGGGTGACCTGGCGGTCTAGGGGTAAGGTGTCAGACTTCTATCCTGGCGACCGGGGTTCAATCCTCGGTCCCGGTAAAGATTTATCTGATTACCAAACCCTTCCTTCACCTCTGACAAGACCTCTTGTGAATGTGGGGAATGACAGGCCTCCACCGTGGTTCGGATTCCACGTTAAACTGTAGGTCCTCCATTTCATCTCACAATCACCCTACCATTACACATTAGCGTAAGTGCGTATAACCCGAACGGGTAGTAAGACATGGTGCTAATAATAATAATAAACTATCAACAATATAAATAAAATAAAAACATCACTATCTCAGTTTATTAAGAGTAAAAATATAGCAAAACCACATTGTTTATAAACTATAGGTAGCGATAAAACGGAGACATGCAGCACTAGCAAAGATTACTACTAGTACGAATTGATCCGGGGGATACTAAAGACTACAGTTTCCAACTACTATTGACTGGTTTGAGACAAATCAGGGTATTTTCCACTGTACAGAGTTAACCGTTTCTAAAAGTAGCACCCTCCCCCTCTTCACTCAAATCAAAGCTTGTATTACGAAAATGGTATAAGGGTTGAACATCCTGCTTGTATTAAAAGCCAAGCTCTTTCAAAATTGTGTGATCTATCTGTTTTGTATTTTTTTAACTAAAAATTGAACTTTTATTTTACTTTTTGTATTAATATTTTAGCTACCACAAGAAGGTCAACTGACACTTTAATTCCTCTTTGAATTCACGCCTGATTGATGTCATGGAGGGAGTGTGCTGGTAGGTGTCCTGAAGTCCTTGTCGCCTCCTTCATCAGAGATCATGGCTATCTTGTGCTGTGCTGGTAGGTGTCCTGAAGTCCTTGTCGCCTCCTTCATCAGAGATCATGACTATCCTGTGCTGTGCTGGTAGGTGTCCTGAAGTCCTTGTAACCTCCTTCATTAGAGATCATGACAATCCTGTGCTGTGCTGGTAGGTGTCCTGAAGTTGAGGCTCCTGAAGTCCTTGTCACCTCCTTCATCAGAGATCATGGCTATCTTGTGCTGTGCTGGTAGGTGTCCTGAAGTCCTTGTTATCTCCTTCATCAGATATCATGGCTAGCTTGTGCTGTGCTGGTAGGTGTCCTGAAGTCCTTGTCACCTCCTTCATCAGAGATCATGGCTAGCTTGTGCTGTGCTGGTAGGTGTCCTGAAGACCTTGTCATCTCCTTCATCAGAGATCATGGCTATCTTGTGCTGTGCTGGTAGGTGTCCTGAAGTCCTTGTCGCCTCCTTCATCAGAGAGCATGGCTATCTTGTGCTGTGCTGGTAGGTGTCCTGAAGACCTTGTCATATCCTTCATCAGAGAGCATGCCGGGTTGTTCACGCCTAGTCCACGTCTCGTGCCGCTCCTGTAATTGTTGGCGAGTTCACCGTGAAACTTACACCCGCACGTCTATTTCAACTCTCACCGGGCGGGATTACACTAGTTGGAGTTATAAACACGCTCGTGTGGCTCAGGTTTCACTGTTTACATCCAGTTTTATCCGCGTCTGATGATTACACGACGGTTCCGTAATGTCGCTACTTCGCGACGTAAAAAATAACCAAAAGTGGAAGATTAATGGGAAATAATTTAATTGTTTTATTTTTTGGATTTAATTTGTTTTTACATTTTTGTCATTTGGTGAAATAACAACTAATCACCATCATCATCATCATCCTCGTTAAGGTTTACTCAACTAATGTTCGAGTATAACGACCCAAACTGTTGGTTTTAACTGTCGCACGGTTCTATTTTCCAGAAGGAGCTCGATTGAAGAAGAAAGGTGGCGGCCATTCTTAGAGTACTTTCAACTGAAAGACAAATGCGGCTATGATGTGACAAGTTTTCATTTTAATTGAAAACAATTTTACTTACGAGTATGTTTTTTTGAAATAAACTTTTTTCATTCGTATTTCCTCACCTTTTTTGTTGTTATTTTTTATAATACATTTCTGTGACTTTGCTTGACTGACTGTGCCGACAGTTTAAAATAACATACGTTTAACTATTATTTATTTTAAATTTTTTAATATTAAAATATAACAACAATTCCAGATAAGCTTTTGTTACAGATTACTAAGATTTTAGCTTGTCATGCCACTTAACGTATACTTTATAGAGGCATGTTTCTCTTCCCACATAACCTAGACACTAACTTAACCTAGAACTTCAATGATTAACATTAAACGCCTCATCATAGTGTAAAAATCTTACACATAAATACTATAATTACTCTAGGCACTGTTTGGGATATAAACCGAGTCCTCTTTGACCTGTAGTCAACCTTCCTAACCACACGGTTAAGGAGAAAGGTCCCCTCAAGACCATTATAAAATATGTCTTAATTTGCTGGTGAATACAAAGTTTTCATAAACTATCTTTCTGTCGAAATAATAACGTTAATATTTATTTTATTATTTGACAGTAATGGCAGTCCTAAAAGCTGATGACGTCTCTAGGTCTTCACGAAAATGTTTCTTGGAAACATGTAAAAGTTCTAAGGTATTAAAAATGTCACTATGTTTTCATTAGGCCTACTTAAAGCTCTCAATTTATTTATTTCATTATTTGTTTTCATGAACAATTATCTGTCCTCGTCTAGTATGTTTCCAAGCATCAGAACATAGTTACAACAAGCAGATTTATATATTATTTTAAATACTAACTAAAATCTCGGAGCGCACGTGTCAACGAAATATACAGGTTTACAACGTCGTTAAAAACTCGTTGATTAACGACTGGAGTCGAGTTTTAAAATACGTAGCGTGCGACCACATTGGGCCGCAATTGTAAAAAAGTACGTTAAGTAAAAATGCCTCATGTCCAATTCAAAAAAGACATTATTTTTACAATTCTTGTTTTGCTGCATGATCCGTAAATAAAGTAATTATGTTTGATTTTTTTTATCACCATGCCTAACTAACCGTTCGGGTTATGTAATGATTACGATAATGGTTTTAGGGATAATGAAGGCCATATTTAGGGGAAAGGTACCTTCATTTGCGTGGAGGGAGGGGAGTGTGGGAAAGCATTTTGAAAAAAAACACCATCAGAACACCCAACCGAGATTCGAATCTTGATCTCCCCGCCATTGGCAGTCTAGTCTACTGTGAGGGTAGCGCCTTAGTCTATACGGCCACTGAAGTGGGTTTAAATATATATTAATTATTTCATATCATGGTACAAAGTTGTATGTCATAATTAATTCACCCACACAGTTGGGCACACAGAACAGGCTGTCAGACTCCCCTTGTCTTGTTTCCCGTTAATGGAGAGGTCACGATTCGAGTCCCAAATGCACTAATGTTTTTTCACCACCACTTCTTACTATAAAAAATGTGATGGTGATGAGGAAGGAAGTATTTTAGAGGTAATATATCTTTATTAGCGTGGAAGGAGAGTGGGGAACCATTTAGGAAAACCCATCCTCAGTAGACCTGACCAGGATTCAAACTCCGAAGGCTAGTCTAACACGAGAGTGACGCCTCAGACCATTCGGCCACTGAAGAGGCTTTATTTAAAATTGTTTCACGTTCTGTATTCACTCAGAGAAAAGTACATTTCCTTTACTACACACTAGTTCATATTATCCACTTAGACTCTTTTATTTAATCACATTAATGGGTTAGCGATAAGTTCTAGGAAAAGTACCCACATTTTTGTGGAGTGAAACTGAGAAACAGTAAGCGAAAATAAACCCTCAATTCACCCAGCCAGGGGTTGAACCTTAACCTCCCCAATCACCAGCAAATTATACTAGACGATCTATTATTATTATTATTATTATTAGCATCGCGTCTTACTACCCGTTCGGGTTATACGCACTTACGCTAATGTGTAACGGTAGGGTGATTGTGAGATGAAATGGAGGACCTACAGTTTAACGTGGAATCCGAACCACGGTGGAGACCTGGCATTCCTCACATTCACAAGATGTCTTGTCAGAGGTGAAGGAAGGGTTTGGTAATCAGATAAATCTTTGCCGGGACCGGGGATCGAACCCCGG
>CABFVX010007023.1:18113-34583 GCA_902151425.1 Timema shepardi
CCCCCCCGAATCCTAAAAAGTGGCTTTTAGGAATGCCGTCTATGTGTCGATTTAACCCTAATATAAGAGTAGTTTGATAAAGGGCGAAAAAAATTATAAAAAAAAATCAAAATTTGTTCGAACGATTTTGATTAAAATTCATATCTAGGCGTTGATTAAGATTATAAATAAACTGGCTATTTTCGTTTTCCCAGTGTCTCTTCCACTCATATAATGTTTCAGTAAAAAATATTTGATAAAGAGCCTCTACTTTGTATGTCGGTAGCCTTATCTCCCCAAAGTGAATTTATTTACAATTATATCGCGTATGATTCATAACTAATTCCCTTTATCAAACCAAGCATAAGATTATTGTAACTGAAAAATAAAATCATTTTTATATTATTTATAAACTGAGTTATATTACAAAATAAGTTTGTATTATTATTATTTTTACTTGCATAGGTTTTCACCTATTTTCATAAAATTAAGTTAACTATTAACTACGAAGAATAAAGTTGTAAGTTAGCCAATAATTAAGAATAAGAATGTTTGTTCTCCAATAAGTTGTATATAATATTGTTTATCTTGGAAGCGATCACTACAGCGTCCCACGTGACACGGCTGTGAGAGAAATGCCCAGTTTTACCAGAAAACAAAGTTGGGGAGCTCTCGAACATTTACTTCCGGTGGTAGGTGGCCCACAAGGTCCGCACCGGTGTGGTGTAGCCGGTCCTTAATACTGTTCGCACTTGGCTGAAGTTAACTGCCAGCCCACAACCCTTTCAGTTGTTGATTGTATTTCTCTTGACTCTGATGCCAAGATGCAAGGGGCCGCGGAAAGCGAGATAACCCTGGCATTCTAAGAATGAGAGTAGAAAGGACAGGCAACCGACCGTAGCGCCACCCACAGACCGGTTGCGCTAACACAAGTGAGCGGGCTCTCAGGGAAGCTTAGAGAGGTAAATCACGCCGTAACAATTTTAATGATAGTAAAATAATCAAGTCTATCTACTCAAATTATTTTTATCAGTTTAAAAGGGATTACATGCCAGGTGTTCCATTGGAATGTAAACATAGAAATATGAGTTAAAATTCAAAGGACGAGGACTCAAGTGGCTAGCTAATTAACATAAAAGTAAACAACAAGAAGTTAAATAAAACAGGAGCCACCCAATCGACCTTCAACCTAGCAGAAGCTATCCCTCCTTACCCATGGATGTGAATAGAACCATTTGTTTTTTATTTAAATTATATTTATATTAGACGCTTCTGTGGATAAAACGTCCATTTTCATTTTCACGGATATCATGGAGGATTTTACACCTTTGGATGCATTAATAAAAAGGTTTTATGAATTTGTTTCAGGAATAATTAACCTTTTTCTTTTCTTCTTCTTAAAAAATTAAGCAATTACTTTCTTTCTGGCTTGAAGAGTAAATTTGCGTCTATCAGCAAATGTTTGGAAGGTACGTTCTCTGGACTAAAACATATTTTGAGTAATATTATTACTATAAAATAAGTCCACATCATTCAAGATAGAACTGTCAAATTAAAATAATTATGTTTACATAAAAATGTGCAAGATTAACTTTGTTTTTGTTACATTAGTCTAACCACTAATATTGTGTCATGCTCTAAGCTGCCAAGCTACTGTATAATGTTGGTTCATTTCTCGATTTGTATGACTTAAAACCGGAGGTCCCGGTTAAAGTTGCTGTTTGAAATAGGGGATTATCAAAGGTTCCCATAAACTATACATTTAGGGTGCCAAGTATTTGCTCAAGGGCTACATTTCTAGCAGAGGTACATCAATTAATTACAGAAGATAATCTTGGTTTTTTCTGTATATCATTATATTTGGGTGATAGAGTGAAAGAGATATAGATAACTACAATGTTAATTTCGATACAATGAATCAAGTACAAAGCGCCAGAGTATAAAATAAGATTTGTTTTATTATTCGAAACTCAAATCAATATAAAAACACTAAGACGTAGTTTTTTTAAATTCTATTGGTAGGTCATGAAATTAAGTAAAATTAATCAAATGGGTTCAAATAGTAAACAGAAATAATTATTTAAATATTTTATTTATACTTTCATGTGTAGCATGTCAATCAGATATATTGGACAGCTACAATTAAAAAACCAATATTTTAATAATTTACGAAAGAAAGAAACAATGTTAACATATTTAAAAAATAATCTACCTCAAAGTTTATTTTTTCTGAATAGTTGCCGTCAAATTAAATAACGTGTCTCCCTAAATTGAAACACGTGGTTGTTAAAAAAATATTGTCTTTCGATAAATACTGTAGCAGTTATCAAAGAAGAGGATTAATATTATCATATTTATGAATAAAATACGTTAACGCAGACCCTTTGCCATTGGATGATGTCGGATGGATTTACTTACGCTTGCCATGTTGTCTATAAGAAAATATAATAAATGACGTCTATATCACAAATTCTAATAAAAAATAATAACGGATCCTAAATCATATAATCATACCAGAGATATTTACATAGAAATTGCTTTCATATCCACTCACCCTGTCAAGATGTTCTTCGATTGAATTGCCACATGCTAGAAGAAAATTATTCAAATATGGCTACCACACGTGCTTACGTTATAACACCTGACTAAGGAAAGGAGTGCATATCGAGTTCGACCTACCGACCCACTCCACGTCAAGAGACTACTAGCGGTGAGTCAAGGAAGCTTGATCCTCCCTTTCACCACAAGTGGATTTCTCTTGTTATTTTCTCTTTCGGCTCACCTTCGTCCGTATTTAACCTTTCTATGTTCCTGTGTTTATCACCTTCTCTGCTTTGTTCCGTTCGTATCAGATTTAGTTTATATAAAGACCCCCAGCCAGTTCCCCATTAGAGCCAATTTACTGCAACCCAGCGTTGAAGGAAGAACACCTTGCATCGTCACGAATCGAAGAACACGTCGACTATGAAGTTTGAGGCGTCGGATACACCGCCACCCTGGACAGGATGACGCACTTCGATGACAAATATAAAGTTTGGGCCATTGGATCCACCGCAGCCATGGATGGGGCCACGGACTTCGTTCAATTAAGTGTCATCAAATAAGCAAACGAGTCCTTACGACTTGAATTCTAATTTTTGTAGTAAAAATAGGCAATGTCTATTTCCTCCTTGCAATATTGGGTATATAGTCGGAGATGATTTTCGTTTGTTTTGAGAGTATGTCGAATCGACAACGGAACAACTGCAAATCTTGTTGACTTCCTAAAGTTTTATTTTGTGGTTTAAATATTGTGTCCTACAGAATGAGGGAGCAGTCTAATAATTATTAGTTTCATGTATTATACATTAGTCCTAGAGACTATGTTGCTCTGTATATTTACCATACAGTCTTTACGTCATGAGCCTTGGGTTTGGAATACATTAATGTCTTAGTTAGAGACTTGCTAAATTTCCACAAGTTCCATTAGTCTAATTTGACTCAATGTTTCACATGACGCCGTAAACTTCATATACACCTGTTTAATTTTTGGATGGCTACAACCAGGTTGTCTGTATTGGATTACATACCTCAGTTGAGTTGGGGGAATTCTTTATTTTGGGTTGGTTAAGCAGTGACGCTTCTCGCACGGTATTAGTTTCGGTGTGCAAACCGGAGAACTGCTATAGAGTCATAGTGGGGTTCACGAAAATAATACCCTTTTTCTTTGCCCGGTTTTGGGGTTTCTATTGTGCTAGTGTTACTCTTAGTTTAATTGCAACTAGGTTTGTGTGTACTATAAAATGCGTTGTTAGTACCGTAAGGGAAAGAGACCAGCCATAGTACTATTTTGTTGGCACCTGATTGTTAGCCATCATCCACTATAATCAAGGAACTTTTCTGTTGTTTATCATTATACTAAATGTTTAAAAAAGTTTAATTTACAACCCAGACTGGCTTAACTGATTTAAAGTTATATATGTAATTATATCTTGTTCTATATTTTGTTATTAACTACTTGATTATTTTCTTTTATAGAAAATTATTACCTTTAGCCCCAGCGCAGCGCAGTATGTGTCACGTGACTTTCTCAAAGACGCGTAAAGCCAAGATTGAGGCGGAGGAATAAACTAATTTCAATTTATCGTTATTTGTAGATTTAACTAAAGTCTATAAACCATGGTATCTCTCGTGCCTACATGACATATCTGCTCAACATGGCGCTTGTAGAGTTTCTCTTTGTCCCTTGTATCGTTGCTAAAATAATCAAAATTTCATCTCCAGTTTTGATATTGTTAATTTATATATCATAGTCCATTTGAACCAGATTTTAACATTATAAGGCAGTGTTCCGTAAATGAATGGAGTTGTTATGACAGGTAACCATGCAACGTCCGTATTTCTTAAGTACTTATACTTACTAATATTTTAAGTACACCTGACCAAATCCGAGCTTTTGCGCTAAATTAGCTATGGCCCATCCAAATTATTAATGGTTTGAACTACATGCCTCCAAATGTTAACAAAAAAAGTGTGTACAGAAACATAACTTTGGCCTTTTATCTTGGAAAATTTGATTTTACTTCAGTTAAGAACCTGTCTACTTTATAAATTATGATTTACCGTTCAAGCGTAGGATTCGGGGCATAATCTATTTTCTGCTTCCACGACGTGTAGGCTATCCAAAATAAAATAATGTTGACCTTTTAATTATATCGTAATCTTAAAAAAAAAGTTGAGAACTCTAATAAGGTGATAATCATGCACACATCTACCTTACAAACTTATAGATTATTCAAATTGATTTTCCACCCCAAATCTAGGTCAAATCAATTGAGTGACCTCCTCTAAGTAAACCCAGTCCCTTATCAAATGATTGATAAAATTCATAACCAGATATAACTTTTTGAAAAATATAGTGAATTATTATCCTGTATATGTCATTCATACTTCTATTTGTTTACTAAGAGCTGCTTCATTTGAAGCTCCACAATTCACTAGTTCCATCATTGGGCAGAAGCGGTGTCTCTAGTGTTTATTGTTTTCAGTGAGTTCCATATACTTCTTACTGGAGGAACAAAAGTCCCGTTTTGCAGTTGACAAAAGCGTGACGCTCAATATTCTGTTCATTTATAGTCGGAGCGGAGGATATCTGGATTTTATCTGGTTGTTGAAACTGGTTAATTATTGGCTGTAAAAATAGTCATACGAAAGTAAACTTAATTCCATTTAAAAACTAATGTTATTCATTAATAAATGAAACTTTATTAATATTTGAATACAGTGATATATAATAATAACTTTATAGTAAGAAAAAATAAACATTGCTTAAAAATCTAGGTGACTATAGTAAAATAAAAATATGGTAAGGTCTATAATGAATAAAAAACTTTGTTTAGACGTCCATACCAAATATATTATTCATAATCTAGGCTAAAAATTGATCGGGCCTATCTACCACGCTTGTCTTTTTTTTATATAAATTGCTTTTAGAATAATGTAAAGCTAAGTGGGGGAGACAATAGATTCTAATAGAGAGTTGGAAACCTTTAAGACACAGTGTCAGCTGTGAACTGTAGTGAACATTTCACTGAAGATTCTTCCAAATTAAAGCACCTGAAATATGATGCCGTTCCAACTTTATTTAATTTTCCTGGGCATCTCCAAAAACACATAAAAAGTGAAACGCTATATTGCAACACACACCGAGGTTTGTTAAGTTAAAGAGTCAAACCAGCTTTCAGCGGCGGCTCATGTATAGGCACTGCGGAACTGCAGAACCCCTTATTTCCACTTGATATTATCGATAACATTTAATATAATGAGTCCTTTTTTCTTTAATTCTTTATTTATTTTTGTAGTATAATATATATTCTTTAAGCTTAATGTCAGTACTTCAGTAGCCATCTCCCAGTTTAGGAGAAAGATACAAAAATCTTTGTCTGGAACTGTGCGCTTCACAGTGACAGCGACGTGGTATTTGACTGTTGTGCGCATGCACACATAGGAAGGGGGTGGGGAGGAAGGCGTACTTACAGGTATAGAGAGCACTGTTGCTCTCGCAGTGCCAGCTCTGGCGTGATGGTGGAAGGAATTATTTTTACTCAGCGTGTGTTTTGCTTAAAAACGGTGTACCATATTCTTGAATGTGATAAAGTGTATAAGAGTGTAGAGTTAGATTATTATTATTCTGCTTCCAGCTATTCTATTTGATTAATTTTTTTCGTTTTTTTTTATTTTACAGAAAGACTAAATGTGCTTGCAGTACTTTCAATGGAGAAAAATTTCCTCATTTGTTATCCAAAGATTAAGGAGAAAATTATTGAGCTTTTTGCACAAATTAAAACAATAAGAATGGATTTCATTTTTAAATGAATATATCTAGCTTGAACTGTCACAATTTAAGTTAAAGCAAGTTAAAATTGTTTGATTTTTTTGTTAAAATTTGATCAAGTTTCCGAATAAATTTTCTTTTCATACATGTTTTTTTTCCCTTTTACACAATTTTAAAACAAAGGCTAAACACTTTCTGGAGGAGACCTTCCACTAATTTTAGCTACGAGCCGCCACTGCCAGATTTTCTAATGCATGCTCCTCCCCCTTTTTTTTCCATCCTTCCCCAAAACACTTATCATAATATTAAAAAATACTTTAATACAGAATATATCATTTTTGAGAATCCTTGTATTTTTTTTTTACCACACCGTGATTACTCAACTCGCATGTGCCATAAAAATCCTTCTCTGCCTTGCCACAATGTTGGTGAACACCCTCCATACAATCCATGTACCACGCCACTGAATCCAAAGAAGCTAAAACTATATTGGCCTGCTTAATATCATTGATTATAGTAATTTTGCCCTTCATCGCTTAAGATACTCATTCATTGGTGGATGCATGGAAGATTTTTGTTGGGTGGTTGGGTTAGCCTATAATGGATAACGTTAAAACAAATAATTATAGCTATTTATACAAAACACGTGTGTTTTTAGTGCATTATGAAGTTTTAAGTTCTCCCCGGTATGTTTATCTAACAGTTAAAATTTAAACGCTCGTTCAACTACCGGTTGAGCTTGTATAAAAACTATACCCTCTACTCAAATAATAGGAAACATTAGTCATTCTATCACATACAATATGTATGAAATTATTATTTAAGCCTTTAAGAAACACCATTATTAATTTAAATAGAACAAACCCTAATTTATTAGATAAATTTACATAAAACGTTGAAGTGTGTCAAAATATCATTTTGACTAGTATGTGTAAAAGAAAGAAAATCATACCCGGACATTTGTTTCTCTCTCAAGCATTAGTAAGCAGACGAGAGATCGTAAATTTGGACCATGGATATGTGCAGTTGTTCTAGGAAGGTTACTGAATATTCTTGTTAGGGAAACAAAACCCAAAAAAGTGCTTAGAACACGAATCCGCTAGAGGCTATTTGCCACAAGCGACAACCTTTTTTTAAAAAAGACCTTACTCCTATGAGTAAGGAAAGTGATGTTGCCAACCTGAGAAAGATTTGGGCTGGCCACCATATAGTATCAAAGATGGCGGCCATAGATTTATTATTCAAGTCCAATCTAGGTTCCCTGTCATCATATTTTAATTTAGTTTTTCCATATGAAAGATAATGTTATTTTTCTTTCTTTTGTTAACCAAACATTTTCTCCTCTATCACTTTTCCAGGATAATCAGAAAAATATATTTTTGAAGATAATATTAAGCACCGATGTATCTTATCTTGGGCTCGACTTATTTGAATGTGTATAGCTGCCAATTAATCCTTGTTTCAAACACATTTTTTTTACACAATCTTTTCCCCAGAAATGAGGTTGTAATTATATTGTTTTGGGATCCCTCTAAAATATGTAAAAAGTCATGGATGAAGGTAATTTTTCTTTAAAGTAACATATGTAGAGTATCCTTTTATGATTCATCCATGAAGAAACACGTTCTTTTCAGAAATAATGTAAAAGGATTATACCATTAAAATATATTATTTCATATAATTTTTTCTGTGAAAAGAACAACTTCGCAGTATTTGTCAAAAGACGCCAATTCCCTAACTCAATAAGAAACTAACCTCTACAACACCTGTCGCCAGGACTCTTTCTATTAGTTAGTTTTTATACTGTTGGCGGGGGAGCCAAGAGGCAAGGGGTATGTAATATATAAGCTTGTGCGTATGGCTAAGATCACAATAAGACGCACCCACGCACAAACATACAAAACTAGCTCGCACAAAATATACAAATAAACCACAAATACACAAAAGTATCAGTCCAGCACAAAACGCATTGACAAGCATTTAATTAGAGTATGTATCAAAGATTAAAAGATGTCATTTGAATAAACCGTGTGTGAATAAACAGCCATCAATAGTTCTCTTTCTTACATTTAATAAATATACCGATTTAATTAGTGCTCGACCACAGACCAATTGACAGCTAGTTAAACGGTATATATTCCGTACAGTGATGATAGGCGCTCGAACACGGAGCTAAAGACAACCGAAATATTATCACAGCAATATTATATCTGGAATAATTCCGAAGTGTTTTAAGGTTCAAATTTCGTTTGCATACTTTTTTAAGGAAAATTGGTTGAAACCAAATTTGGTCATGTTGGGTATCAAATCAAAGTCTATGACGATTGTAAACTGGGAAGATTAATAGGAAATTATTTTATGGTCACGCAAGTTCAATTTCAACATAGCAATGGCAGCATAGTAAAAACTTAAAATTATTTTTTCTCGGCCAACAACGTTATATTGTTCTTATCCTATTACAAATTATATTTACATGGTGGTTAAGTGCATCTTGTTCTGGAGGTAGCTGCTTAGTGTACTTCCCCTGGTGAGAGAGTTTAACTCTCATGTCCACCATGCTGGATACAGTAGTAGACGTCATCTGGTAGATAAGAACTACACATTTTTTCAATTTGTTCCTATTCCTCAAGGTTCACTTCATTTTTTTGTCTAAGTGAGGAAAGCATTTCATAGTGTTTCTTGTACACCTTCCAAGCTGACCTGCCAATTTGGTTTGTGTCACATGCTGTTAGGATGTGGAGGACTAATCAGGACCGGTCTACCCTACTTCCAGTAACATGACATAATTTCATGGCCCTCCTACAAAACAAGGAGACTGATATCAGCCTCCACGTGGTTGGGATTCTCAGACATTCATAAAAATTACCTGATACTAATATTCTTAAATTAGGCGGTCTAAAAACTGTCAAAGCAATTCATAGCATACACAGTGAGTTTCTTGACCTATACTCAGATCAAATAGAAACTGATACACTATTGATATTGCATCTTTGGCGTCACGCCAGGGCAAGCAAGGCAAGCACTCCTTGACTTTGATTGAAGATATGTAATTATTTTATTTAATGTTTTCAAAAATATTTACCTGGTAATCTTTTAAATGTAATTCAAGCATCAGTGGATTTGATAAAAAAAAAACATACATTCCAATGACCATAAAATGCATGCAAGACGTGCACTAGTACATCTAATGGTAGTTGAAAGTCTGTATTTGTTCGACTTTCATCCCATTGCTCTAGCTAGTGTAGTTCTTATTTGTGACGTCATAGATTTCGGAGGGGCGAGAAGGGGAAGGTTCATTTCTTCTTAAACGCTTCCACTTCCCACTTATTCAAACTTTCACACTTGCACATTAGTTTGAATTTTCGGAAATATTACTTTTTCATTAATTTCTCTTAATTTGAAAAATATATATTTCCGAAAATTCAAAGCAATGGGCCACTGTGGACATTTGAAGAAGAGGGAAGTATAAAAGTGTAAGAAGAAGTGAAGAGAGAAGTGTTTGTTTATATCTAGACCTAACCTCACTATTCTTTCAGGTTGGCTTCCTTCACTATCACTTTACATTATTGTAGAGTATCTACACTGTCTTGATAAAAAGATAATAAAAATGATGTTTTAGTAAGCTAATATTTCCCCAAAATATGCTTCAGTAACTTAATTTACCCAATAAGAAAACGTAAGAATCATAAACAAAGAAATTTGAAGTGTTTCGTATTTTGTTTATTATTCCTTAGTGTAATCCTTCTGTTCCATATGCGCGTTGTACAGGTTCTCGGACATTATTTTATTGAGAAATTTACTTCAATTCAATTTTTAATGCTTATAAAAGTTGATGCTGATTCTTTAAAATTAAATATAACATGACTAAAATAATATTTCTAGCAAACAATATGAAAGAGTAAATGCATTTTAATATAAATGTGGTAAGTTTGGTAAAATATTTATTGCAATAAATAAGATCAACATTGATTTTAAACAGGTTAACCAACAACCTACAACTACATAGTCACTAAACTAGAGCTAGTTTTGTAGCTAAACGTATTAATTAATACGAGTTTGAAATATCTTACGTTTGAAAACATTTAATATAATATATTCTTGATATTACATTTTTAATTTAATATAAATTATTATTTTAGAAAGGGACCAGGTAAAAATAGTAAAAAGAATCATTCTTTTATTTAGTAGTTCTTAGCTATTTTTATTTTCATTGCTTTGTCATGGCAACACAAGCAAACAACTTCAATCAAGGATAATTCAAAATGGACGGCAATATTGAATACATTTAAATGGTTTTAAAGCTCTATTCATTATTAATGTGAAAATTGAAATTAATTTTTATCAATTTGTTAAACAACCGATTGCTTTATAAGTGGAAATGCTGATATTATCTCAATTAAATAGATTATGCTTACTATAGCCTTTTAAAAATTGGTTATTAAGTACATCAAGTGGAAGCTCGAAAATGACAAGCCTACAAAATTTTCTATTTCAATCTCGAGCTTAACCAACAAGCTCAGCTCGAAACTGAGAATACGAGTACTCTCAGAGCCATAACTTGCAGCTATACACACTCAAATAAGTCGATACCAAGATGATAGATATCAGTGCTTAATATTAGCTTCAAAAATACGTTTTTCTATTTTTCTGGGAAAACTGTTGTTTAAAGGTGAAACTATTTGATAAACAAAAGAAATAAGAATAAAATTATCTTTAATAAGAAACAACTAAATTTAAATCAGATGCCAGTGAACCGAGATATGGCTTGAATAAGAAATCTTTGATTCAATATGGCGGCTCACCCAAATACTCGTCAGGGTGGCAACGTCTCTTTTCTTACTCATAGTAGTTATATGGCAAAGATGCTCCAGCAGGTTGAAACTTTTTCATATTCGGTTCCCCTAGGTAATTATCAATTATTTGGTATTAGATCCGTGATTATCAAGACGTCCCATGCATTAATTTTTTTTAAATTTAAATTAGATGACCACAAAAGTTTTTGGATAAATTATGGTATGTGTTACCATTGTCAGGGTTTAATTTTGTTTTCCATACCATAATTAATATATTACCGCACAGTTAAATTTCTCCCCCACCATTGATGTGTAGGCCCTATTAATTTATAGGATCCCAGTTTTGATCGAGGGGACGCTACACCAACTATAGTCTGACTTAGTTGAACTTGATGTTTTGATTTTACAACTATTTAAAAATAATATTACATAGTCTTGTGTATTGTTGTGTTTATGGATTTTAAAATGTATTTATTATATTGTGACAAAGAAAAGTATCAACAGTACCACCAGCGGTGACCTGGAGGTCTAGGGGTAAGGTGTCAGACTTCTATCCTGGCGACAGGGGTTCAATCCTCGGTCCCGGCACAGATTTATCTGATTACCAAACCCTTCCTCCACCTCTGAGAAGACATCTTGTGAATGTGGAGAATGCCAGGCCTCCACCGTGGTTCGGATTCCACGTTAAACTGTAGGTCCTCCATTTCATCTCACACGTAAGTGCGTACAACCCAAACGGGTAGTAAGACGCGGTGCTAATAATAATAATAATAATAATAATAATAATAATAATAATAATAACAATACCACCACTAATGAACCAGCCTCGGTGGCCTCATGGTCTGACGCACTGTCTCGTGTTGGACTAGAGTGCCGAGGACTGGGAGATCTGGGTTCGATTCCGGTCGGGTTCACTGAGGGTGGTGTTTCCTAAATGGCTTCCTACTCTAGCTTTCTCTCCACGCAAATGTGGGTGCACTTCCTACACATTACACCTACCTCATTCTTAGCCCATTAGCGTAATTAGTACATAGGTGTATAGTCAGAAAGTATGGTAAGGCGCGGTACTAAAAAAACTACTACTAATGAGCAATGCCATGATTGTTTCCTAGTAGAGATAAAAGGGCCACATAATTTATTTCAAGGCGCTTTAAAAGATTATTAATTATCAGTTACACTTACAGAACTCTCCCTTAGGTTTCTTATCTATGAGAGATACGAGAAGAAGGCACAGAGTATGACAATTATAGATGTGTTGTTGAGGTCGGGTTGGACACAGACGTCACCGGGAGACTGCCCACAGTCAGACTCGTGGAGTGACTCCTGTCGAAACTGGACTGGACACGAACCTTACTCCAGTTTAGAATATATTGTTACTATCCTGCATTGCACAGACGACAATATTGAATAGATGTGTGGTATGTAGGTAGACACTGAGATTTGGGAATCGCATACTCTCG
Source organism: Timema shepardi (assembly GCA_902151425.1). Taxonomy (NCBI): domain Eukaryota; kingdom Metazoa; phylum Arthropoda; class Insecta; order Phasmatodea; family Timematidae; genus Timema; species Timema shepardi. The sequence continues at coordinate 30,659 of CABFVX010007023.1, forward strand.
TGAACAAAAAAACACCCAAATCCAGCCCCCGTATATTCCATTCACGGTAGGAATTAATCTCTGAAAGGTCTTATTTCCTACCAATATCCTACTATATAGTAGATTTATGGTAGAGAAAAAGGCCTTTCAGAAGTCAATTCCTACCGTGAATGGATTATAGTAGATATTTAGAAACTTTCAACACACAAGTTACTCTTCCCCGCCACGATAACCATTGTTTTTTGCCCCCCCCTCCCCCCCCCCCCCNGTGATAGATGGTGATTTCCCGTTTGCTAAATAAGTATTCAAACAGTTCAATTATATGAGACAATTTTCGTCCGTGAGAGGCCAAATTCATCATTATTCATTCCTATGAACAAAATACGACTTTTTGCCCCCCCCCCCCCCCCCCCCACAATTTGAACATCTCACGTAGGCGTCTACAAAACACAAGCGGTGCCGGCAACGGGTAGTTAAGGGATTGACTCCCATTTGGGGGTTCTACCTCTAAACAAATGAGGGTACATTCATTCTAAATTGTACTTTACTCGTTAGCGTTATTAGGTGATTAGCTCGGAGGTATAATCAGACGCGCTGCCCAAACAATAACAACTTCCTCAAGATGGGGGGGAGGGGGGGGGGTCTAAAATGTTAAAGTAAAATATTATGCGTCGAAATATTAAGATTAGTACTTCTTAATTTTAGATATTATTGACTCTTAACGCAACTCCACCATACATCCCTGTGAAGATAATCGTGTCTCTCTGTTACTTACGTTAGTAGGAGCAGAGTGACAAAGGAATTCATTAAATGGAAGAGGATTTGAGGGATTTCATCTTTAATAATGTTACTCTCCAATTCAATCTTCATTCATCACATCTTTCAAACTCTCACGAAGCCAAATAATTTAAACATTCTTGTAATGCCTACCTTTAATTAGTTTTTAATCTTTGATTACTACGCAGCCGATCGCTTTTGTGTCCATTTATTTAAAGTCATGATATTATTAATCTTGTGAAATTTATTTTTTGTTTTTATCCACGTGACGTTTCTCAAGCACTTTCTAAATGATGAGGGCAACAAGATGGTGGAAAGGAAGATGATATTGAAGATAAGTATATAATAACCTAAAAGTTCATATGAAGCACTGACTAATATTCTTACAACTAATAATAATTAGCCACTTATCTCCGAATGGTTTTAGCGCTTTTTTAAGAGCCGATCTGACTACCGATTAACCGGTAACTAAGAATAAGCTCGTATCAGAAAACGTACCAAAATGTGGCTTATTACATTATTCATTTTACAACAGAAATATTGGGAAAGTTCAGTAGTATATATTTAATTTTAAAAAATCTTAATATTGTTATGTATTTAAAAATATGGAAAAAACTGTTTTAACAATCACAATTTCACAGGTTTTCTCCCCAAGTAGAAAACAGAAAATCGCATCACGATACAACGCCTGATTCGACTATTTAAATAATCTAGATCTAATTAGGTTAAGTCTCGTTAAGTTAGGTGTTATCCTTGTGGGAGACACATTCTTTAAAGGGTATTACCGTCTTAATGGCAAATATCCCCATTATTTTTCCTAGTGTAAGTAGCAGTTCTAAAGCTTCAACACCACTAAAGCAATCTTCAATTAAATTAGCATTTTCTGTTGTGAACCTTACAAAATAGGGCTTTGTTTGAGGAATCTATGTTTCTCGCCGAGCTCAATCGCGGGATTTCTGAGCAACTCAGCGGTTGGGTAGGCGGCAACCTTAAACGGTCGGTCTGTCTTGTGAAGAGCCTAGTCAGGATAAGTTGTTGTTTTATTCTCAGTTCTGCTCACGATAGAAAATAAAAGCAGCCGTGAAACGTGTTGAGCGGGGGAAGGATTAAAAACGAAGCAACGGAAGCCACGTAACAATCACCGCGCGCAACTGCATCGTCGTAAATCAAAGCCTCGTTTAGTTTAGGACATAATTAACGCGGCGGGATCCCCCATCGCTCGCCTTTTTTATATTTGGAAGGAAATGGTGAGGGGGGGGGAAGGTCACAGGGGAGGGGGGTATTAAAGGAAAGGAATTGGGCTTATACGGGGCGGAGGCGTCAACGTTATTAGTGCGATCATCGTAAGTCTCAAAAAAACTAAACGCGTTTTTTTGTCGGCACTTTTTAGAGTTTTTTTACCAGCACCGATGAGCACGTGGAAATAAGTGTAGGTCTCATCTAAGCTGGTTCTATATTTTCATGCGTCATTGCAGTTCGAACCCCGGAAGAGTGTTCGGCTTTTCTGAAATGATTAGTAATGAAAGAAAAGATTTCAGTTAGTGTGTGTTACACACTGAAATGTAATAAACAGGCACTTACATTTTCAAAATAATATATACGCTCCTTACTACATATTTTTATTCTGTTTTCTAAAATGTTTATCTTATACATAATTTGATAGGCCTATTCCCGGTATTATAAATTACGAGGAAAAGTCTGAACATTCGTTGACAAACGAACTCTCATTTTAAATGTTAGGGGGTGGTGAGTGGTTTGGTGAAAAACAGATCTGAAAGCGGGCTCGTTTTAAAGCTCTTATCAGGTCGTGAAGGGAGGGTTCAATCTAAACATTGAAAGCTAAATATCTATGTAAAGTAGATAGCTTGGAGTAAACGTTTAACTAGAAAGTAGAGTGAGGTCAGCTTGGAGTAAACGTTTAACTAGAAAGTAGAGTGAGGTCTTATTATAAAGATATTTCCAAATAAAAAGTTTAGTATCCCTGAAAGTTCCCACCACTTATTTTACCATTAGTTTTGGATGTGATAAAATATAGCTTTCTAAACGATACAATGTTGAGTTTATTAATTGCACTAAAAACTATGTAATTCGTTTAACATTACATGCTTTAGAGCTAAAAATCTAAGAATTAAAAATATCCGATTACTCTACTACACCATATACCTTATTCCCACCCTCCCTTTTTATTGGGAACCATGTCGAAAACTTGAGATTTTGTATTTTCTCCTTCGCTTACATCATCTACGCCACTTTTCAAGGCCATGTGTTGATTGGAAGTAACCTATAGGTTTTAATGGTCAGTGAGTGAATCAGTGAGTCCCGAAATAAGCATTTTTTAATTCATGTATCTCACAAGCTGCTTAAACGATAAACTTCAACTTCGTAAAGATAACTAAAAGAGTGTTAAATTTTTCCGTTCCGGTCATTTTTGGAAACGATTTAGAGGGTCGAGTGTAGACATTCCCCTGATCAGTTCTGGGGACCATGTTAAAAAGTTTAAATTTCGCATTTTAAACTTAGTTTATATCCCAAGTACAATTTTTATGCCAATTTCTAAGTTTCTATGTTGACTGTAAGTAGCCAATTGATTTGTACTATCAGAACGTTATTCAGGGAGTCTTCATGAAATAAAGTGTTTGTGGTCATAAAAGATTTTAAAAAAACATTTGAATAAGAATAAATATAATATTTGCGGGACTATTATACATAGGAATTATATTTTAAATATATTTGACTCTTTCTGAAAAATAATATGCCCTTTAATATTCTTTCTCTAGGGGATCTACTGGGTGTATGAAAGTTTACAGGAAACAATCACATAGCCTCCCTGGCTACGGAGATATCTCCAAGCAGGGTAATCAACATTTACCTCCTGCTATCTGCACAGTACTGGCAACAATGGATGATAATAACAATAGAGGGTAATCAACATTTACCTCCTGCTATCTGCACAGTACTAGCAACAATGGATGATAATAACAATAGAGGGTAATCAACATTTACCTCCTGCTATCTGCAAAGTACTGGCAACAATGGATGATAATAACAATAGAGGGTAATCAACATTTACCTCCTGCTATCTGCATAGTACTAGCAACAATGGATGATAATAACAATAGAAGGTAATCAACATTTACCTCCTGCTATCTGCAAAGTACTAGCAACAATG
>CABFVX010007024.1:0-11218 GCA_902151425.1 Timema shepardi
CACGGTGGCGGCCTGGCATTCCCCACATTCACAAGATGTCTTGTCAGAGGTGAAGGAAGGGTTTGGTAATCAGATAAATCTGTGCCAGGGATATGACCTAATGGATCACCAACAGTTCCATAGACGTTGTAATGACTTGGTTATATTTTCTATGGTCAAGCTAGGCCAATCAAAAGCTTTGACACAAATCTAACGCTCCGAGAAAGTTAACGCTAAGAACTAATGGAAGGCATCTATCCGTAATTTGACGCGCACATAAAAATAGTGTTGTAAAACGTAACGCTAAGTTTAACCAATGGTTATACTTTACAAACGGTTAAGTTACGAGGACTTTAACGTGACATTGTAAGATTGGGCCTAAAGGGCCAGTTTCATAGTCAAATTTAGTACGCCTCAAGTGCGGCGCTACACTAAGTATATGACGACACCTACCTAAACCAGAATGGAATGGGCCAGTTTCCTATGCGAGAACGGCCCATTCCATTCGAGTTTAGGTAGGTGTCGTCTTGTATTTAGTGTAGCGCCGCGCTTGAGGCGAACTAAATTTGACTATGAAACTGGCTATAAATCAGATTTCACTGTTGGACGTAGCTCCAGGACCAATATTAAATCAATAATGTCGCAATCAACAGTTTCATTTATCTATTATTAACTTTTATGCTTCAGTGACAGAGTGGTCTAAGGCGTCACTCTCGTGTAAGAATAGCCTCGGGAAGACTTGGGCTTGAATACCGATTGGGTCTACTGAGGGTGTTTTTTGCTAAATAGTTGTGTGATACCCCTCCACGGAAATGCTGGTAGATAACTTCTAACATACTTCCTTCCTCATCCTTACCCTATTAGAGTAATTATCATATACGCGTCTAACCTGAACAAGTAATAAGACGCGATTAAAACACCGATCAATCTATGTTTTCAAAATTACTGATTACAAATACTTTTTGAAAACATAATTTTAGTAGGACTTTTAGTAAAATCATCAATAATGTAACCTCCATCGCTGGCCACATAGTCTAAGGATTCACTCTATCGATAGACTATATTACTGATGACAAGAAGATAAGGGATCAAATCCCGTTCGGTTGTTATGAGAGTGGTTTTTTTAGAGGGCTTTACACTCTCTACCACTAAAATTCGGGTACACTTCCTCTAAATTTGACTATCCTCATCCCTAGCTTAAAAGCGTAGGTTGGTAAGCTTATATATGCTTATAATTTTATCAGGTAGTAAGATGTAATTCTAAAAAAATAGAATAATATAATGCATGTTTATGAATATTTATAAATAAAATATTCAGCTGTAATAAATGATTTTACCCAATGGTTTGGAATAGTCTTACCTCCTTCAATACACACACCAATGGGCATGCGGACAAAGGTATCTGGTTTGCTGATGATGAAGAGACCGGTGTTTGAATCCGGGCCGGATATTCTCAGGAGTTTTTTTCCTCAGTTGTTATCTTCACTTTATCTTAACACAAAAATGAGGAAACAATTTATCTAAATTCCAACTTCTTCGTATTTACCCCTATAAATGTGAACATGTTGCTAGTCCCGATGGTTAATAAGATGCTGATTACGGGGTAAGGGGTAGATGCGTGGGAAGAGAATGTTACCCCTCAGTAAAACAAACAGAACAACACGAATAACCAAGTAGTAGAGGGCCATGTTCCCCTAATGATCGCGAGCTAGGAACGGGACGCTCTCATCAGATGTCGTCAAGTACTACCATTGCCACAAGACATCTAGATATATAAATTAAGTTAATTCGACCGCCCCTGTCATCGCTGTCTCTATATTGGGATCGACAGCTGTCGGCCTACCATGTTCGAACCGAAGGTGTAGAACACTTCTTGTTGTATGTTTTTGGTCCGAGAGACGATTCTCGTGTTTGATAATGACCGTTTGTCGAAGAGAGGCAACACGATCGATGTGCCCTCACGTGTGTTAGAACACTACCGGTAGATGGAGTTGTTGTTGTTTTTTCGACCACATGGGTCTACTCAATGGATCTCACTTCAGATAGTCCACCCTTTTGGGTCGAAGGATTAAAGTGGGATGTAAGGGAAAGCAAGTTAAGGCCGGTATTTTTATAGTATTTAAAGCAAAAATCAAATTGATGGTCAAAGTAAATATAACATTTCTTTTAGTCGGTATGTTTATTTAGTTTTCTACACATAATATTACACCTATAAACATTTTTTTTTTAAATATCTGTCATGGGCATAGTTACATTTCATGAGAAACTTTTATGGAAAATAAGTTCTCATCGGATTCTAGGATGCTCCTGACTAGATTCCGAATTTTAATGACGTCACATTATTTTAAGGCCTACATCCCAAACAATACTAATGCGTGCATAAATTCTTTTCATTATTCCCTGGATGTAGAAAAGTATTTCTATGGGTCATTCTTTGGTAACTATTTTGTCATTTTAGGTAATATTTTTTACTCATTTTTGAAGCATTAATGTTGAATAAGTATACTTTATAATACTATCGATTTTTACAAACCCATATATACTTAAATATTAATATTTACAACAAACAGTTGTAGGAATAATAAGATAATGCAGGCAATGAACTTTGTATCCTCTTTGCTTGTAATATTATAAAATACACACTCCTGGCGAGATTGCAACTAAGCTGAGAGGGAGGGCTACGTTGGTAGGGAGTAATTATTACTTCTGAAGTATAGATTTGTAAATCAATATTATATTTAGCATAGTTCAAGGGTTTATTGTTAAAGAATTTTGTCACATATATAATATGTTTTAGTTTCCATTTAGAAAGTGTTTGTTTTTATTAGTCCTGTGCATTCATTACGAGTTGTTCTCATATTTGTTGGGTTTTTTTTAATTTGAAGTAATTTTTTAGAATCTTTATGTCATTTTAAAGGTACATTTTTGATAATTTTAGGTCATCAAGGTCCGTACTCTAATCATGGAAAATATATTAAAACTATTAATGTGTGCCAAATTAAAATAAATGGATCTTCTGAAGAAAGAATTTTTTATCTAATGTGCCAAAATAATTACATAAAAACTGCGGCTCACATTTACTTCCATCTCACCTTAAAGACTCAAGACTTAGAATAGTCTGGTTTGATTCCCGGGCAGTATTAAAAAGCGATCAAACCGTGCTAAGCCAACCAGCTCTTGTTCAATTATCAAAGTTTTGTATGTGTATATATATATATATATATGTATGTATGTGTGTGTGTGTGTGTGTGTGTGTGTGTGTGTGTGTGTGTCTGTGCGCGCGCACGCACGCATCATGTCTTACTTACAACCCATCCGGACTACCCCAATATTTACGTGGGGTAGAAATGAGTACGTAAAAAGGTAGAGAACATTCTTTCACCCGTTTTGAGCGTGAAGAGAAATTTGGAAATAATTTAGGGAAAACAGCCCTCAGTAAAACCGAACGGATTTTTAAGACTTTCGTCGCGAACATCGTGATTTTTTTTAAAATAAATAATAAAACTAACTCCAACTCGGCGTTCGATTTTATATAATTTTTAAACTACTTTTTAAAGATTCAAATAAAACAATCCGGTCACTAAACCAGCTATGAGTATATTTTTACTCATTTATGAGAATTGTGTGATAGTATAAACGAATGTATTGAAGAATTTAGTTCATACTACCTACACATGTACTGTACGTTGCGTTTCTATATTAAAATGCATGATTAATAGGTTAAGTGTAAATATTTTACGTAGCAGCTGTGCAAGTAACGTATCCACTTTCTTTGTGTATTTCTTTTCCTTTTTTTTTTAATTAGATAGAAACAGTTGGTTTATAAATTACCATTCGTAAATAGCAATTTAACACCATCACTCACGCAAAGACTAAATAGTCCAGGCTTATTTGCAAAGTAGGCCTAACCTTCTTCCCCCACCATTCCCTCCCTCCCTCTTCCCACACGACTTGTTAAAAGAAGTGTTATTGTTTTATGTAATTAGTTGGTAATTGATGGGATGCCTGTGAACGTGGTCTCACGCAAGTCCGTGAGAGCTCCCCTCCCCAACCCCCCATTTTTTCACTCCACTGTCAGTTCCTTCCTCCTCTGCCTCCAACCCCTTTGGTTTGTCTGTAATAAATATTCATCGGCATCCAGCTCCATTTGAAGGCTTGGCCCTGCCTAAACATCACTCACGCAAAGACTAAATAGTCCAGGCTTATTTGCAAAGTAGGCCTAACCTTCTTCCCCCACCATTCCCTCCCTCCCTCTTCCCACACGACTTGTTAAAAGAAGTGTTATTGTTTTATGTAATTAGTTGGTAATTGATGGGATGCCTGTGAACGTGGTCTCACGCAAGTCCGTGAGAGCTCCCCTCCCCAACCCCCCATTTTTTCACTCCACTGTCAGTTCCTTCCTCCTCTGCCTCCAACCCCTTTGGTTTGTCTGTAATAAATATTCATCGGCATCCAGCTCCATTTGAAGGCTTGGCCCTGCCTAAACTGAGAGTCCCAAGGATGGGACATTCTTTTAACATCAGGTTGTTTAGACCAACGCCTTTAACCAAAGCATCTCGGGTGAAGTAAAGCATTTAACTACAGTATGTTTGATGGAGTAAAGCATTTAATTATAGTATATAGGTTGAAGTAAAGCATTTAACTATAGTATGTTTGATGAAGTAAAGTCTTAAATTATAGTATATAGGGTGAAGTAAAGCATTTAACTATAGTATGTTTGATGGAGTAAAGCATTTAATTATAGTATATAGGGTGAAGTAAAGCATTTAGCTATAGTATGTTTGATGAAGTAAAGTCTTAAATTATAGTATGTAGGGTGAAGTAAAGCATTTAACTATAGTATGTTTGATGAAGTAAAGTCTTAAATTATAGTATGTAGGGTGAATAAAGGCATTTAACCATAGCATGTTGGGTGAAGTAAAGCATGTAACTATAGTATGTATGATGAAGTAAAGCCTTAAATTATAGTATATAGGGTGAAGTAAAGCATTTAGCTATAGTATGTTTGATGAAGTAAAGCCTTAAATAAAAGTATGTAGGGTGAAGTAAAGCATTTAACTTTAGTTTGTTTGATGAAGTAAAGCCTTAAATTATAGTATTTAGGATGAAGTAAAGCATTTAACCATAGCATGTTGGGTGAAGTAAAGCATTTAACTAGAGTATGTTAGGTGAAGTAAAGCCTTCAGTTATTGCATGTTGGGGGAAGTAAAGCATTTAGCCATAGTATGTTGGGTGAAGTAAAAGCTTTACCTTTAATATATTTGACGAAGTAAAGCCTTTAATTATAGTATGAAGGGTGAAGTAAAGCTTTTAACCACAGTATGTTGGGTGAAGTAAATTGTTTAATTATAGTATGTATAGTGAAGTAAAGGCTTTAACTGTAGTATGTTGGATGAAATAAAGCCTTTAAATATAGTATTTAGTGAAAAGTAAAGTATTTAACCATAGTATGTTTGGTGAAGTAAAGCCTTTAATTATAACATGTTGGGAGAAGTAAAGCCTTTATGTACAGTATGCTTGATTAATAAAAGCATTTATCTTAAGTGTGTTGGATGAAGCAGCTGAGTTAAGTTAGTGTGAACTCTAGCCTAGGAGCGAATATTACAATATTCCACGGTGTCGTGTATGTGAATATGGAAAAAAGACATGTTATAATTATAATAAGTAAAGCATTCAACTATAGTAAGTTTGGTAAATTAAATAATAATAATATTTAGCACCACGTCTTACTACCCGTTCGGGTTATACGCTTTAATTAATAATTACTCTAATGGAATAGGAATTGGGAAGGTTGAATTAGAGGAAGTGAACCCGCATTTGCGTGGAGTGAGAGTGGAAAATCATTTAGTAAAAACCTCCCCCAGTTCACCCGACCGAGATTCGAACCTCGATCTCCCCGTCCTCAGCAGTCGAGCTCAACACGACAAGCGCGTTAGCCAACTACGCCACCGAGGCGGGTGGTAAATTAAAACCTTACTATATATAGGATTGGGTGAAGTAAAGCATTTAACTATAGGATGTTAGGGGAATTAAAAGCATTCTTCTATAGTATATTTGTTGAAATAACGCCTTTTACAATGTATTATTTTAGAGTAATTTAGTTTTTTAGCTATGTATGTATTTATGTATGTTAGGTGAAGTAAAGCCTTAAGCTACAGTATGGTATATTAGGGGAACTAACACCACCTTTTTTTCCTACTACCTATCCGGGCATTAATTGGGTTTTTATGAGGAAGGTATAATCTAGAGAAAATGCAGCCCGTATTTGTGTGGAGGGAGAGTAATAAATAAGCACCTCAATACAACCTTTCGGGATCCGAACTCTGATCTTTGTGTCATCGTAAAGCCAGACTATATGAGAGTGACGCATTTATCCTAGTGTCTCACCGGTACGGGTTATTAGAACTAGACTATACCAAAATGTTATAGTTCAACTCACGGTTTTTTTTAATTCACACTTCCAGGAATGTTATATATCTTCCATCGTTGTATTTCTATTCTTATTTGATAACTCACGGTTAGTGTAAGCTTTGCTTACCTTTAAACAGACGGTACCCTGTTGAGCCACCCATCAAACAAACTCGACAAAATGTTGAGAAACCGGAGAGAAAATTGTTCTATTTACCTTTCCTGAGTGAAAAAAAATAAAGGTTTATACATTTATGCGTTGGACTGGAACTCAGGTTTGTCAGGCTTTTACATCTGAGTGGAAAGATGACATTTTTCTTTCACCATCCTTAATAGAATGAAGTTACCTCCCCTTATTTGAGAAAGAGACGATGGCAAGAACAACCTTTCTGTCGTAGGAGCTGTGAAATCGAGTTTATTTCTGTGATATCCTCTATCGTATTTTTAATCCATGAGTCAGTGCCTTTAAAGGTCCTTGCTTCGATTATAAGCGATTTCTAAAATATATATATAAATTTGTTTAAAGGAGCGTTCTTTTACCCATTTAAAAAGGAAGGTTTTGATGGGGGGAGGAGGGGTTATTTTTATTTTTACACCACATCTTACTACCAGTATGGACTATTTGCACTTTTAATTACAATAATGAGGTATATAATATGAGGAAGATGGAGTTTAGTTTTAAAAAAGAAATATATTTCAGTGTATGCCTAAGTGAAGATAGTAATTATTAATAAATATTAATTAATATTTATGTTTTGAATCTACGATATGAATATTGGCGGGTATGAGTAGGCAAGAGAGAAACACAGTAGAAACATAGTTTTATTGTGTTTTATTTATCCAAAGGAATTTTAATATTTCATTTTATTAGATTCTAAGGGGGGGGGGGGGAAACTTTGAAATGTTGGAGTTGAAACTGAAGGGCAAATATAATTCGCTTCGATTTCAACTTCGCATCTTCGAAGCATTTCAAAGCAAGGATAAAGCTTTGATTCATGACTAACATGTTTGGAATATCTCACTAAATACGACATAGTTATACGTATTCTAATTTTTAGAAAGGCTACTAAGCAGAATTTTAACACCTACTTAGTTGTGGTGGAACCGGGGGCTCGAGGCACTACCCCACCTGGAAACAATGTTCCCCACCAGGAATAAATCTGCCTTCCTCTAGATTTATTGCAATTCCTTCTTAAATTATAGATTAAATTACGATTAAAAACAAACTCCAAAAAGATTCTAGAGGCACTTAATTTTCCAAAAAGCTCCAGGTGGGGACCACTTTAAATATATTCTAGGGGAATTCAAATTTCAAACTATTTCTGGAGAAATATCACTCCACATAGCGTCAACAGGCATCCGATCATAAAACATTTGTCCAGTGAAATCCCCCAAATCCACTTTGGCTTGGGAGGAAAGGCCCCTCAAAATTAATTTTTCAGTAATGTCAATCCCCCCAAGTATTCCACCTCCCCACCATCCAACACAAGTAAGATTTTCCCAAACCTGCACCCACTAGGGACTAAACTACTGACGTATAAGTTATAACGTAAGCAAAGATAAACTCAGTTATATCAGCATAAAATAATATAATGTCGTTTGTTTCTTCCTCTAAACCTTTCTCTTTACTTATATGCATTAATGGATGATTTAAAAATTAAAATTAGTGTTACCTGCTTCAGTGGACGAATAGTCTTAAGCGTCACTCTCGTGTTAGACTGGCCTGCTGATGACAGGGAGATCGGAGTTCGAATCCAAGTTGAGTCTCCTGAGTATTGTTTTTTAATAAATAGCTTCACACTTTCCTTCTACGTAAATGCGAGTATACTACCTCTAAAATGCTTCCTTCCTCATCCTTACCCCATTAGACTAGCTATAATATATGCATATAGCCTGAACAGGTAGTAAGACGTAGTGATAGAGAGAGAAAAAAAGTGTTATATGAAAATAATAAAAATCTTAAATTTGACTTCGACTTGCATGTTTCAAAATTCTCTTCGACTTCGCTTCACATTTAAAGTGAGGCCTTTGCTCACCTCTATTATATTGACACTTTAAATTAATAAATATCTGTGTGAATGCGGGAGGAAGAGTAATCCCACCCATATATTCCTTACTTAGGCCATACAACTTGTAAGATGGCGCCACTGAACATTGCAAAGAGCTTGTTTGAAGAGGTTTTCAGATGACCATAACTTGCAATTTTGCTCTCCTACCGAACCATGCTCATTTCTTGATGTGTATACAAAGAGAAGGTGACCACCATGTTTCATGGTTATTATTTGACAAGTTAAAGAGGTTGTGTGGGCTTCCCCACCCCCCTTCCCTTGCCACTTCTCTTCATAAGTGTCTTGTGTTGGTTTTTAGCACCTCAAGTGTTACGTCTTTTCCTTCCTCTGGCCAAAAAGAATAAGATTTCCATAACTTATCATTTTGTGTGTGTTTGGGGGTGATGGTTGGAAGGATTGTGGGGGAGGGGGCTGAAGAGACCTCCTGCTGTGTTAGGGTTGGCTGCACCTTATAAGGGGAAAATTGTGACGGGCATCATACTTTTGGATTGGGGGCGTACATTTTTGATTTACTTCACTATAGGGTGTTTTGCCTTGTCTCCCATTATTTTAAAGTATCGTTATTTATTTTTTAAAAAGGTTGTCAAACCATAACTCAACTTTATTTCAGAGATAAAAATAGTGTAAAATATGTTTCATTATATTTTTAACGTCCTAGTCAATTTTTTTTAATGTGGATTGCCCGAACGGGTAGTCAGACGCTGTGCGCAGTTTATTTTTAAAATATATTGTAAGGTAAATTGTATTGCTTGTTTGTTAATGTTCAATCTGAACATCATTCATCACCTCATTGGTGGTCACGCAGCATTAGACGTCAAGCTCGGAATTGACTGGATCGCCGGTGTTGTGTAAGTCCACTCTCAAAACTCAGATGTAATAGGAATGGTCTTTCCACTTGTAATGTATTACTGTGGCTTTCCTAACCCCTCTCTGTAATAAACGTGAAAAACAAAACAAATTTTAAAAAGAAAAAACCCATTATAATAGCTGGAAGGTTGTTAGCCAATTTGGGACATTGAAATGCAAGTTTTAAATAATAGGACCCCACGTTAGTGGACGAATGGTCAAAGGCGTCACTCTCATGTTAGGCTGGCCTGCTGATAACGGGGTTATCGGGGTTTGGATCTTAAACGGGTCAGCTGAGGGTGGTTTTTCTAAATGGTTTTCCACTCTTCTTTCCACGTAAATGGGGGTAGATTACATCTAAAATGCTTCCTTTCTCATCTCCAGCTCATTAGAGTAATCATATTTGTGTATAAACTGAACAGTTAGTAGAACGTGATGGGAAAAAAAGGCATTTTACAGAACGAAAAAGTCGGTGACCTGGCGGTCAATGGGTAAGGTGTCAGGCTTCTGTGCTGGGGGTCCAGGGTTCAATCCTCGGTCCCGGCACAGATTTATCTGATTACCAAACCCTTCCTTCACCTCTGATAAGATATATTGTGAATGTGGGGAATGCCAGCCCTCCACCGTGGTTCGAATTCCACATTAAACTGTAGGTCCTTCATTTCATCTCACAATCACCCTACCGTTACACATTAGCCTAAGTGCGTAAAACCCGAATAGGTAGTAAGACGCGGTGCTAATAATAATACAGAACGAAAAAATCTACTGAAGAAGTAATAACGTTGATATGATTTGAACACGTGTAAAATACTATTCCTCCGCCCCCTTTTACAATGAAACATTGTTTTTTTTAACGTATCCTATTATAAAGACAAACTATATTTCACACTAGTAGATTTTATAAAAACTACATTCTATTTCCTTCTACTTTAATCGAAGTTATCTGGAAGCATGAGAACTCCTGGACATTCTAAAAAAAACAAGGGTATTTGCATGGCAAAAAAATAGTGGCCACCCTGTTAATAAATACATAAAACATTAATACTCTCCAGTGTGTTATATTCTAACCCTGCACCTACTTGTGATAGAGTAACGCCTTTCCTAGCTTGTTAGCTTCTAACTCATACTGATTTACTTTATGGCATTATGATGTCGAAAGTTCATTGCTGCACTTATAAAAGTACGCTGCATATTCCGATCTGTAACAAGTTCTATCCAGTCCACCTCATTACACCCTATCTCCAATAGCGTACGCAGGATTGTGAGGTAGGGGGGGCTAAAGGGGGTTTGGGAGTAAGTACCCCCGAACCACCGGAGGCGATTTTTTGTTCCCATTATATACACCTAAAAGCGTTTTTATTAGGGGTTTTTATTGGTACTTGTTAACGTGATCATTTATATTTTCACTATTATAAATAAGATAATCTAACAAAAAAAACAAAAAAATAAATAGGCCTAAATTAAAGTTGGCTTAACCATCACAAAAAATCACCGATTATTTATGATCGGTAAATGTGCGTAGAAAAGAGAAAAACTGTTGAGTGTTGTAAACAATAACCTTACGAAGAAACACTGGCACAGAAAGAGAGGTAAGCGGTTAATCCTTCTGACCAAAGAATAATATTTTCAAAGTGTGAAGATGTCCCACTTCCATTCCATGAAATATAGTCCACTCCTATGAAATTAATACAGCTGGTCATTTATATAGAGACTATTTCTGATCGCCTGATTTTTCTTTGCTTACAATGTTTAACTGGTCATACCCCTTCCGCCCCCACCCCTACAATTTTATTTTTTCTTCGGATCTGTATGGATCTCGGGGCATCACTAAACTACAGTATGGAGGGTTTGAGCCTCCTCAAGTCCCCCCCCCCCCCCCCCCCCCCCCCCCCCCCCCCCCCCCCCCCCCCCCTCTC
>CABFVX010007024.1:11308-21792 GCA_902151425.1 Timema shepardi
CCCCCCCCCGCCACAAATCTCCCTCAGGTCCATTCTTACCTTATCCTCCCACCTGTCTAGTTCCTCCCGATCACCTCTTCCCATTGTGTTTGCCAGTTAACATCCTGAACACGGTTCTAGATTCTGCCATTCTGTATATCCTGCCCAACATAATCTACGAGACTTGACTATCCTAACAATGTAATCTGAAGAATACATAGTGTGTAACTAATCATTATGTAACCACCTCCACTCACCAGTAGCCTCATACCTTTTTGGACCAAATTTATTCCTAAGCACTTTGTTTTCAAACACCATAAATTGGTTTTTCTCTATTTTTATTAATCATATAAATTACAAAATATATTATGTCGAAGTATCAATCTCGAAACGAACAGAAAAACAGTCCGCAAAATTGTCATAGTAGGCTAACTCAAACCAGGACATGGATGAAAATTCTCATCCGGAAATTTTACGTTTTAATATCAATTTACTAATGGACTAATTTGTAAGGGGAAGGGATGAGGAAGATAGCTTAGAATAAGTACACCCACATTTACGCGGAAAGAGGGCAGGAAAATCAGCGTTTTAAATCCCATGTGTAAAATTACCCTCTATCGTACACAGCAGAGATTTGAACCGTGACCTCCTACTCAATGGCAATCCACTCCACTGTGATCTTGAAGCCTTGGACAAATCGAAGCGAGAAGGAAGGAAACTTCTTGCAGTAGTGACGGCGAAACAGTTTTTTTCATGAGTCCGCTGGAACGGGTGTTGTGGTTTTAGACGGAGTTCTATGGTCCAAAATACTGCCGGTTATTTATCATTGGTCATCTAAATAAATAGACGAAGAAAAAGAGACACGTCTTGAGTTCTTGCGGCGCACATGGCCGGTTTCTCGCCAAATGCGGTCCAATACGGTGCGCGTACAGGCTCCGGCAAGATGTAAGCGTAGAGAATAGTTCTGTGAATCTAGACAGAAGCGTGGAGGGGGAACGGAACTGTTGAACCCATCTCGCGGGCGATTAACAGGGAAATTAGATATAAGCTTACGCTCAAATCAGAATTGGGGCAGTTCAATAATCGTTAGTTTTTTTTTCAGTTAAAAGTAATTATGTATTTCTTTCAAAATTATTTATTTTATTTAAAAAACATTCTAAAATGGTTCTATTGGTCTTAGCTCAACTGTTTTCTAGAGTATAAAACAGAAAACTGCACTATAGTAATATGTGACGCCTGGTTCGAGCTATGTGTGATCCAGAGGATGAGACAAGCTCATAATGGAGTGGTTTTTTTAAAAGCACCACGTCTTACTACCCGTTCGGGTTATGCACGTATGTAATAATTACGCTAGTGGTTTTAGGGATTAAGAAGGTTGTATTTATAGGAAGTGTATCCGCATTTCCGTGTAGGAAATATTTTTTGGAGAAACCACCATCAGTACACACGACCGAGGTTCAAACCTCGATCTCCTCAGTCTTCGGTATTCTAGTCTACCATGAGAGTAGCGCCTTGGACCACGCGGCCACCGAAGTAATGACATGTTATATCACCGCGTCTTACTACCTTTTCGGGCTATACGCATATATGATAATTATGCTAATGAGGTAGGGCTGAATAAAAAAAGCATTTTAGATGTAGTCAACTCGTATTTGCGTGGGAGGAGAGTGGGAAACAATTTAGGATGACCACACTCAGTAGACCCGACCAAAATTAGAGCCCCGATTTCCCCGTCATCACCAGGTCAGTTTAACACAAGAGTGACGCCTAAGACAATTCGGGCCCTGAGGTGGGCTATATGAGAGTCTAGACGATATAGGGCTAAAAGTAAAGTACTGTCAAATGTAAATGAGCCTAAATGTGCCTAGATTTGAACCTTCCAGCAAAATTTCTGTCTTCAGCCGGGTACACAGTTTTATTTCCCATACATTGCGGCGTCTCTTTTTTTCATTCCATCATGCATTACTACCCGTCTGGCATACCCGCATTTAAGTTAATTAATTAGATATAGATCATGGAGTTGGATATTTAGAGGAAATGTTCCTATAATTACGTGAAGGGAGGGGGGGGGGTGTGATCCCCGAATCTTCTTTCACACTCAAACTAAATTAGACTAGTCTGATATTTCATCCGCGTGCCCGTAGATGCAGGTGGATTTATATAATTAAGGTGGGGATGTTAGGGGGCGCGAGAAAAGGCCGTAGTTTTTGAATCAAATTACTTTGCCTATATAAATAAAAATTCCTCCAATAGAAACATAGAATTCAATTTTCTTCACATGGTGATATCAACATTTCTTGAATGTCTGTCGAGGGTGTCTTGGGATTTAATAACAATTTTTCCTCTTCACTTAAAAAGTGTGTCATCTAATTCCACAATGATCATGACAGATTTCAAGAACTGTCGATATCACTAGGTGAAGAAAATAGAGCTCTATGTCTCTATTGAAGCAATATTTTTTTTATTTATGCAAAAAAAAGTTTTGCTATGAAAACTGCAAAAACAATTGCCTTAACTCGCGTTCCCTACATCCCCAACTTAAATGAAACGATTTAAATGATAGTTGATAGCCGTTACGGGGGCCGATTGGTCACTTTCGGCTACCAATGACGGGGAGCTCAGGGTTCAAATCTTTGTTGGGTGCACTGAGGGTATTTTTTCTTCAATTATCCCTACCACATCAGCGCAATTAGTATATAATTATGCCTAACCCGAACGAGTATTGAGACGCGGTGAGAAATAAAGAAATAAGATAGTTGTTCTAGACAAGGCTCGAAGCCCTGTCAAGCGTACGTTTTTAGAGATATCATAACAATTACTGTTTTGGTAGGGTTGGTGACTGGTATTTATCTTAAACTGTATCACCTTGGGTAAAAACATTTTCTGAACCGTATATTTAAATAGTTTAAAATTCAACGTAGATATTAATATTAATTAACTAAATGAGAATATTTCTGGTCGACATAGTTTTTTTTATCCACGCCATTGCACCAACAATTTTTTTTGACCACATAAATGATTTCGATGGTTCGTTAATTCCGCCTGGATCAATATGATAACATTCCGGATGGTGAGAGCGAGAGAGAGAAAGAAAGAGAGAAAAAAAACTTTGCCAGACGAGGCGATGACGTCGCTTTGGTGGGTGAAAAAAATAAATCAAGCAACTATTCGGACGTCCGTCACGATTTGCTTTGGGTCATGCACGAGCGACATATCGGAACGATCTTATTGGTCAGCTCTTCTTATGGTGGTTGTAATCATTTCTTACCGACCGAGGCTTCTTCGGAGATTCTAAATGTCAGAACATGCCATCAACTGTTTTTTGTTATATGCTAGCATCACACCACGTCTTACCCGACTGGTCTATTCGCATATTTACACTAGCGGCTAGAGGAGGAGGAAGGTAGAATCTATAGGAGTTGTGGCCACCTTTATATGGAGTAGGAGAGTATAAAACGTTTAGGGAAAAACGTAAAAATACATCCGGCCAAGATTGAAACCCCAGCCTCCCTGACATCGGCATACCAGATCAGATTAGACTGACGCCTGACCGGTTCCGGTAGCAGATTTGGTTGATTTTTTTTCTCTCTCCATTTTTAGTGCATTCAACAAGAGGGTTAGTAATTATTTTTTAGTATTTTATCCTACTACCCGTTCGGGTTATATGCCTATATAAGAATACTAATTCCAATAATGTTTTAGGGATGAGACCCGCCTCGGTGGCGTGGTTAGTTAACGCGATAGTTTCGTGTTGAGCTAGACTGCCGAGGATGGGAAGATCGAAGTTCGAATCTCACTCAGGTGGACTGGGGGTGGGTTTTCATAAATGGTTTTCAACTCTACCTCCATGCAAATCCGGGTTCATTTCCTATATATTCAACCTTCCCAATTCTTATCCCATTAGCGTAATTAGTACTTAAGAGTATGACCCGAGCCGGTAGTAAGACGTGGTGCTAAGTATAATTGTTAGGGATGAGGAAGGTTTAATTTAAAGAAAGTGTACTCAAATTTGGCGAGAGGGAGAGTGGAAAACCATTTTTGGGAAAACTACCTTCAGTACACCCAACTGGGACCTAACCCTGATCTCCCCATGTTCGTAATTCTAGTCTATTGCGAAAGTAACGCCTTAGGCCATGCAGCCAATGAAGTGGGTGTTAACTACTTAACTCCCCACTTTGGTGGCCACATGGTCTAAGGTGACCTGGTGGTCCAGGGGTAAGGTGTCAGACTTCTATGCTGGCGGCCGAGGTTCAATCCCAGGTCCCGGCAAAGATTTATCTGATTACCAAACCCTTCCTTCACCTCTGACAAGACATCTTGTGAATGTGAGGAATGCCAGGTCTCCACCGTGGTTCGGATTCCACGTTAAACTGTAGGTCCTTCATTTCATCTCACAATCACCCTACCATTACACATTAGCGTAAGTGCGTATAACTCGAACGGGTAGTAAGACGCGGTGCTAATAATAATAATAATAATAATAATAATAATAATAATACATATGGTCTAAGGTGTACAGACCCAACCCTTGGCCTCCGAGTTCGTTCTGTGTGGACCTGCAGATTAAATTGCAAAAAAAAAAACCAATTAGATTCTTGGAGTTGTCGTAAGTACTCGCTAATTTCTATGAAATTTCCAAAATTATAGGTATGTTACTTGTGTGATTTAAGTATTTGCTAAAAATAAATAATAAAGGTAGGATGGAAGGGAACGCGAGAAAAGGCCAGTGTTTTTGAAGTTTTTATGATAAAACTTTTTTTTTGTCAAAATAAATAAAATATTGCTCCAGTACAAAAATAGAGTTTAATCTTCTTCATATGGTGACCTTTATAAAAATGGCAAAAGCACTGACTTTTTCTAGAGTCCCCTTCCACCCCACTTGGTGTTTTATTACATCTGGGTATTAGGTCCTATAAATTTAATGTATAGCCTCCAGCCAGTTCACCAAATACTTATGCGACCCTCAGCTGGGCAACGGTTGGACATCCCTGTTCTAAGGCTTTATTCTTGCCCTAAGCTAGACTCTCAGTGACGGTGATATCGGGGTTAGAATCCCGGTCGAGTATTCAGAAGGAGTTTCTTCCTGGTTGGATTTCCACTTTCCCTCCACGTAAATGCGGATACACTTACTCTATATGCAACCTTCCTTGTCCCTAACATATTAGCGTGATTAGTTATTTTGCGTATAGCCTGAACGGGTAGTAATAATAATATTTAGCAACGCGTCTTACTACCTGTTCGGGCTATACGTCTATGTACTAATTACACTAATGGCCTAATGGGTTAAGGATTAGGAAGGTTTAATATAGAGGAAGTGGATCCACATTTGCGTGAAGGTAGAGTGGAAAACCATTTAGGAAAAACCCACGCTCAGTGCACCTGACCGTGATCGAATCCCTATCTCACCATCTTCGGTGGTCTAGTCCAACACGAGATTAGCGCGTTAGACTACGCGGCCACCGAAGCTGGTAACTACTTTATTCTTGGGATAGAAATGACGAGGGTAATACACAGGTAAGTGCAATATTATTCTCGTGGAAAGATGACGGTAACACCACAGGGGTTAAACACATGTGGAAAAACTACCCATAGTACTAACCAGCCGAGATTGGAACCCTGGCCTAATCATCACCGGTAATCTAGTTTATTGCTGTCCCGACGTCTTATACTGTTCGACAATTGATGTGGCGGTCACGTGAATTGGCATATTTTATTTTGTAAAATACGGATTGACGTGTTTCCGGTTCATGTGTGAGTGGATATTGAGGGAGTAGTAAGAGTTGAGCGCACCGTTTTCAACACCTATGACGTATGTGACAGGTAATAAGCACTGCTCGCAGTTGGTGAAATCGCTTACAACGAAACGAAGTCGTAAATCCTTAAGAGCTACTCAAAAGTTATGACCTTAAAGAATATCGAGGATATAAAGGAGTTTTAAGTGATGCTGCATTTGTGTGTTGGTCTGGTTGGGGAGGGAGGGGGGGGGAGGGCAGGTGGATGCCTGTAAGGGAGTAAATTTATTGTTGTTCATTAACTGTGGGGTGATTATCTCCTATTCCTTAAGATCTCAGGCTCTGACACAAACTCTCAACGCGAGCGTTAATCTCACTGTGAGAGTAATCGTTGTTCATCTCTTTCGGCTAAGTGGGAAAAATGATTTATCTCCTTTTTTTCTTCTTTTTTTTAATCCTTATGTTCAAATCATGGATTATTAACAACTTATTAAAATGGGGTAGGGAGTAAGAGAGTGACTTTGAATTAATGCACCCGAATTAGATTAGGGAAAGGATGGACTGTAAGACGAAAGAAATAAAACAATATTTAGATCACAAATACTAAATAATTATATAAAAATGATGTATTAAAGAAGGACCTTTTTATTTTAATAATTTCTTTTTAATGTCACACCCCATTTATATTTGGTTGAAAATATAGTAGCTGTCACTTAAGGGATTTGTATTCCTGTTGAGATTTTTTTTTTCTAAAATTACAAACACCCTTGCTCTGATTAAAATAAGCCCCAATAACAAAACCATAGCTTATAAATATGTTTTTTTTACAAAGTTCTTGTATTAATATATATAAATAGGTAAATAAAATAATGGGGTTTTTTTTCGAAATTATATTTGGCGGAGTCATGAGATTTTACAAACTTTACGCTTCTCATTTTATTTTATTTTATTTTATTTTATTTTATTTTAGTTCAAATCCATTACAAAAATCATACTAAATTTGATACGTTTAACTAAACGCGCTTTGTAATTTTTAAAATTCAAACATGCCTAAATATTTGTCTGTTTTTTGTGCATTTTTGAAGGCAACAGCTTGACCCTTGATGGCTCTGAATAAACAATAAACAGGAAGTTTCCTGGTGGTTGGCGGCCTTCCATGGCTCTCTCATTAACTTGGTGTCATTGCTATTAAGATAATCATCCAACGTGACATTTTGCGCGTGTCCCATAGTCAACCGAGTTCCAAACAGGACCACCCGTTGTTTATTGTAATTATCAACGCTGCCACCTTCAATCAGGATTACAAACGTGCCGCAGATAAACTTCCCCTCGCCTTGCTTGGGAAGCGTCAGTGTTCCAGCGATTTATTTAGTTACTTCTGTTCACAGAGGGCTTTTTTAACAAAGAAAATAATCTATTCTCAGAGGTGTAAAACAGAAAGGGAGGGATGTCATTTAAATAAATAACATGTATGTTTTGAGTGCCCTTTGAAAGTGGTTTGATTTTACTGAAAAAGTTAAATGATTTGGTAGCTATAAAAAGGTGCATGCTAATATTAGTTGAAACCGTTATGTGGAGGGCATGGTTCAAATACCAGTCGAGTGTAGCCTACTGAGGTAATTTGGATGCTTTAAGGAAATGGTTTCCCACTCTCCTCACACATTCTACCTTCCTCATCCTCAATCTCATTAGTGTAATTAAATGTGATTAGACCAGGCAGCTAGTAAGACCCAGTTTAGAGAGAGAAAATATTTTGTAGAGATGGGACATTAAATTTTTAATTAATTATATATTATACAAGATAAAGACTAGACAAAAAAAAAGCATTTTAAAATTAAATTTTTAGCATATTAGATTTTTTAAATCTCATTTTATAGCAGATTAGTTTTAATAAAATAGTATTTTGTAGTATCTTAATCTTTTAAATAACAAAGGGAAGGCAGGGGAAGGGGATTAATTAAAGATAAAAATAAACTTTTAGGTGAAGCAGAAGATTGAAATTGATTGAAATATGCCAGGAATGTAGAGGGATTACTTCAATAACAAAATAAGCGTTAAATATTTACTATTTAGAAAAAGAGCTGGTGAAATTAAGGGTTTCGATATTCGCTAAATAAAAATAGTAAATTACTTTTCGGTGTGTTTGAAGACTGTACACATGAATTGTGGAATAACTCTTACGAGCTCGGTAATAACCTTACACGAACTGGGGGGGTAAAAATTAAATTCATAATGACTCTGTTCAAAAGGGAACATGCAGGTTAGGTTACGTTAGGCTAGGTTAGGTTAGGTCAGCGATTCCCAAACTTTATTGACTCGCGAACCCCTTTCACAAACATCTGATCTGCATGAATTCCTGGTATCTATAGCCACTCATTTAATTTATACCTAATTTTTATTAAATTTAGTTATTAATTGTAATCAAAATGTTTAATAACTTTAAATTAACCTACTATAGCTCGGTAGGTATTTGGGGAAAACCTACCAAATATAATGAAGTGATATTGAAACTACTTAAGTAAGAGTTCAAATAATTATACATTTTTATTAGAAATTAAAAGTGAAATTAAATAAGCAAAGTACTGTAGTAACATTTTCTTATCTTTACTGTCACAATATTATCACATTTAACATGTTTTTTTAAAATGGTACTGGAAATTGCTACTTGGACATAACTGAAATAACCTCCTTTAGTCACAAAATTCCATGCCGATTTAAAATTCAAAATTGTAAACCAGTTTTAACAGCTACTCACCTCTTCACGTGACTTAGTGAGAAGGATGCTCTCGCTTTGGATGGCACAGAGCTTCAAAGTCAGGAACCACAAACGATAAATAAAGTATCAAGTCACTTTCAGTATTGAGCCTGTATCTGTATTTAGTTTTTAAATAGGTTTAAAGAAAATGTTTCTCGCTCAAACACGTAGAAGAAAATGGTAACAAAGCTGTAATAGCTTTATTCTCTAACAATGAGAACTTCTCCTTTAAACGTAACCAGTAACTAATTAATGACAAAGATTTATTTATCGCTTTTCTTTAATTAAAATCAGTGGAAATTTCAAGGAGTTGCTCTTTTTCCCTCACGCTTAATGTGAAGGATTTCAAAACTGCTGTCTCTTACAAAGGATTGCGAATCCAGTTGTTATTATTGGACATGGCTGGAAAATATTCTCTGAAGGTTTTTCCAAGTCCCTTCAAGTGTTCAATAATCACGATATTTACATTATCGTCCAAAGAAAGCTGATTTTCTAACATGAGGTCGTGAGCGGTATCAAAGCACTCCGTTTGATTGCTAACTAAACACGTTTCCCAAAACTTTTTTTTACAAACGACTCGATAGGTCTTGCATAAAAAACACGTTAATATTTGACCCCTGAAAAAAAAGGTTTAAACGGTTCATTTTTGAGAAAATGTCTTACACAAATAGCCCAAAGCCTTGAGCCACATTTGAGCTTGCATGCACTTTGCTTTGTGAAAGGGATGGTTGGTAATAAAAACAAAAACTTAGTGTTTACGTTTAAACAATCTTGTAGGAGTTCTAGCTCGAGATAACCATCTGACTTTAGTGTAAGACGATAAACAGGTGTAATTGCATCCCCTTTGTTCACAAAGTGCTGCAAAATTCCGCCATTACAGAAATATTTTGGCGAGCACCTTGGAAGATTTCGCGAACCTTCAGGGGGTTCGAGAATCACATTTTGGGAACAGCTGGGTTAGATTATGTTAAGTTAGGCTAAATTAGGTTAGGTTGGGCTAGGCTAGGTTAGGTTTTAGTTGTTAGAAGTTAAATGGGATTACAGGCTGTTCCGCAATTCATGTGGCCCGGTTGACAGGTATATCTTATTCCGCAATTCGAGTGGGCCATAATTGAATGTTTGCTGACAGGTATATCTTATTCCACAATTCGAGTGGGCCATAATTGAATGTTTTCTGACAGGTATATTTTATTACACAATTCGAGTGCACCCGTTGAAAGTTGAAACTTCATAATCCCCCTCTCTCACCTCCCACTCCCCCTATTCCCACGGGCTTAGTGGTGGTGGCTTAACCCATTTAATTTATTGCGGGGGTTTTTCTATCTTATTTTTACTCTAATACAGGTATATTTCCCTGAATTTATTCTTCTCATCACTACTCAGATTAAACCGTTGATAGTTAGTTCTATGTTAAATTTAAAAATAATCCATTTCAGGTAAATCTTGGTTTAGTTCTTTTCGCTCCTTTAACAATTATCTCATCTTATCCGAAAATCATCTTGCGGGAAGAGAATCCTTAAGGATAAAAAGGAAATAAGCAAATATATCAGCAACAAATAATCGTCCTTAATCAGCTAAAGTTTTTTATTGTTTTTTCTATTGATCTATTTTCTTGAAAACGTCTTTATTTTTGAAAAGTATATGTTGACTATTACAAACAAGAATCAAATATCCAAAGCTATTATTTATGCTTTTAGTGAGGATTACTCAATCATAATCTGAAAATTGAAAAATTGACACCTGGACACGGGAATCGAACCCAAACCAAAGGTCCCGGTTTCGATTCCCGTGTTCAGGTGTCATTTTTCCCAATTTTCAGAATATATTACAAACAAGCTTAAACCTTTTCTTATTTTAATTTGAGCCTTAAAAAAACTTTTATTCTGACCTTGGGCACATATTGAGGTTATGTCTGAATTAGCTTTCGACAGCCACTCTTGACATTTTCATTTGTCGCGTGTTACTTGGGAAAGCAAGCTTGTTAGCAATATCTTAATGTCACGTGATCCCGCCCCCCC
>CABFVX010007025.1:0-34564 GCA_902151425.1 Timema shepardi
TGTTGTTATTATATTGCCATGGGCCTGTAGGTTTTGTTTATTGTTGTCTAAAATGAAGCGACCGAACAGGGTCCTCTTTTTGTTCAAGTGATACATTAAATAATAGTAACGTCTGAGTTGTTTAATTCAGTGGTCCTCCGGTTGTTAAAAATAGGGATTCCTCAGCCGTCAATCCCGAACACTTTGTGTAGTTTGGTATAAACATTACTGTGCTAAATTTGAATGCTAGGTGGGATATTTTAGTTTTAACTAGTTCCCAAGTAATATACTGGTATCATTACGTTTTTAATGTAAATAATAACCTAACTAAATATTTTTAAAAATCATTTAGGTTTTTTCTATATTTCATTTCTTACTACCCATCCTGTCTGTCCACATATAAACACTACCAGAGCAGGGATAAGTCGGATACAATTGAGAGGAAATGTACCCACATTTATGTGTAAGTATTAAAGTGGGAAACCATTGAGGAAAAATATCATTACACCCGCCGGGATTCGATATCCGACCTTCACCTCATCGGAAAACTAGACTTTTTTCACGTGACCACCTTTGTGGGTGGTAATATATTAACTTTCAAAGTATAATAAATTGAGGCTAGATTATATAAAACTACTTGAATGAAAAAGTAGCAGCTCTGGTCCAGAAAACAGAGATTAACGACTGGAGGGTTTGTTTTCTAAACAAATTACACCCTCTATTCACTTAAGCTAGTAATATCTCAGTCAACCGACGGTGGCCGCTCGGTCGGTATGGCTCGACAACGCCTTGAATAATATACATTATATTTATAGGTGAAGTTACATTTGTATAAATTTTTGTATAACTTATTCTAGGTATGTAAATTAATTTGATTTAAATCAGTTGAAATTAAGTTTTGACCAAATTAAGGTATACCTTGTACACACTTTGTGTTTATTTTACTAAAACCTCCACCGTCTGTTTTGCAGTGTGGCACATTTTCAATGTTTCTAGTATCAATTTTAATATGCGTCGATCAATTCTTTACGTTACATTTTAACGCCAATATGGTAAAAAGTTATATTCCGGTGATATGAATTGGGCGAATAAAAAATTAATGTAACATTTACTATACAAAAGAGGAATCTTTGGATTATTATTTTTTACTTTTTGTTCTGCGTGTGACTTTGACGAAATAAATCTTCAAATAAAGATGAACACACGTCAACCTATGTTGAATTCTTCTACTTTGGTCCTTATGATCTTCATTTGCAATATCCCAGATATGTATTGCTTCTTTATTTCTCTTACTAATATTTATGTCTCTAAATTGGGGAAAGAAAATAGCAGTGCTACAATCAATAGTATTAAATTTTAAAGTAAGCTGCTGAGGAGGATATTTGGACCATTAAGTGAAGGAAAATAACGTAGGATTAGGAAGAATAGAGATATTAGAGAGTGGTACACATAGCCTGACATAACTTCAGTCGTTAGGAGCAGAAGATTAGCGTGGTTTTATCATGTGTAAAGGAGAGGATATAGATTGATAAAGGTGAAGGAAAACCACTGGGCATACTAAGAAACAGATGGAGAGATGAAGTAAGGAAGGACCTGAATAGCTCAGGGTTGGGAGAGGCAAGGACTAGTAACAGACAGGGGTGGAAGGTGGTTGAATGACCACGGAAATAGGTCCGTTCAGATAGCCACTGAGAATAGTCTACATTTAGAATGTTATAAAGTCCATCTTTCACGCCAGCGCAAGTGGACGCAAAGATGACAGAACAGTGTCTCCTTGAGGAAAAGTCTAAAGGATTAAGTATCCTGTATTAGCTTATGCCTTGGCATCCTTCTTTTCTGTTAATTCAATTAATGTTAATAAATCAAAATGCTCGTGTACTAAAGTCAAAGTTCAGTCTAGTTAGATTTGTTCTGCTCCATTGTTTGTTCAAACCGCCCGTAATTATATCCTCGGATGAGAAAGTGTTGTATTATTTATAAAATATTATTTTAAATTAAATAATTTATCGGACTCATTCTTTATACGACTCACTACTTACTTATACAAAGTTAGGGTCCCATGACGACACAGCTTAAGCGCCGTGCAAAGTAGCATCTTGGATTGTCTTGGTTGTTGTGGAACTGTCCTCTGAAGGATAGTGGATCTCTGTAGGCAGTTGATTTTGGGCCACTACTTGCACTGGTGGTCCCACGGTCTGAGACGCCCAGCTCACAATTAATTGGTTTTCCGGTTATAGGTACGCAGATGTTCAAATCTCAATCAAGAATACAGAAAGCCGTTTCCCCATCCTATTAATACATGAATTATAGTGTATTTAAGTTACCGTCTATATTATTATTACTATTATTATTATTAGCACCGCGTCTTACTACCCGTTCGGGTTATACGCACTTACGCTAATGTGTAATGGTAGGGTGATTGTGAGATGAAATGAAGGACCTACAGTTTATAGTGGAATCCGAACCACGGTGGAGGCCTGGCATTCCTCACATTCACAAGATGTCTTGTCATAGGTGAAGGAAGGGTTTGGTAATCAGATAAATCTATGCCGGGACCGAGGATTGAACCCCGGCCACCAGCATAGAAGTCTGACACCTTACCCCTAGACCGCCAGGTCACCTTTTACCGTCCATAATAATGGTGTTTGTTTAAAACATTAGGCTGACCCCCAGCCTTCTTGATCAGTACTGATATTCCCCCCGTCCTCCAAGTAAGAGTCAGGTTCTAGTGTTAATTCTCAAGATATGGTTGCAGGAGTTCGTATGCTGGATGGGGCCGTGAACGACGCTGTAGAGGCCAGAGCTCTGGGTTTGAATCCCGACTACATCGACATCTATAGCGCGTCATGGGGCCCGGAGGACGACGGTAAGACAGTGGATGGGCCCGGGCCCCTCGCTCGCAGGGCCTTCATACACGGTGTGACCAAGGTACGTTTAGCATGAAGGTGGATCTAGTTCAATACACGGTGTGGCCAAGGTACGTTTAGCACGAAGGTGGACCTAGTTCCATACTCAGTGTGGCCAAGGTACGTCTAGCATGAAGGTGGATCTAGTTCCATACTCAGTGAGGCCAAGGTACGTTTAGCATGAAGGTGGACCTAGTTCCATACTCAGTGTGGCCAAGGTACGTTTAGCATGAAGGTGGACCTAGTTCCATACTCAGTGTGGCCAAGGTACGTCTAGCATGAAGGTGGACCTAGTTCCATAACTCAGTGTGGCCAAGGTACGTTTAGCACGAAGGTGGACCTAGTTCCATACTCAGTGTGACCAAGGTACGTCTAGCATGAAGGTGGATCTAGTTCCATACTCAGTGTGGCCAAGGTACGTTTAGCATGAAGGTGGATCTAGTTCAATACACGGTGTGACCAAGGTACGTTTATAATGAAGTTGGCTTTAGTTTCTTACATGGTTACCAAAGAAAATTGGACTTTAGTTCAAACAACACCGGTGAATTGTTCCAATTACTCAGTAGAACACTCACTGCCCAGATATTAGTGAGCCCAATCTTACCGCTAGAAAAGCTACTATATCTACTTTTATGTGTTCAGGCGTTAGGTCATATTATCTGCAGTTGTAACTTTTGAAAGAGATTATTAATATTTTTTAAAACAACACTGTATTTTCTAAAAGGAACTTTCAATGAAAATTGGACTTCCCTCTGCTTACCTTGGCAGCAGTCCACCTCACGTCACGCCACTGGTAATGTTTATTAGATATCACATTATGTTATGATCCAGGGCCGAAAGGGTAAGGGTTCCATCTTCGTGTGGGCGTCCGGTAACGGTGGCAGTCACACCGACTCTTGCAACTGTGACGGTTACGCGAACAGCATCTACACTCTGTCGATATCCAGCGCTACTCAGGGAGGGTGAGTATTACTCGAACTAACAGTTCATACTTAGATTCAGTCCTGATTAATAAACGTGTACCGGCACCTGGGTGAAAACCATCTGGGTGGGGGAGATGGTGACATTAAAAAGGTTTAATGCGATCTGTACGAACATTAATATGGTTAACCAACATGTATGTTAATGAAAATAAACAAACAGATTGCAAATCATTGTGATTACATCATTGTCCATGTGTAGATCACATTTCATTTGAATTAAGTTAGCTGTAATATGACACCTGGACACGGGAATCGAACCTGGAACCTTTGGTTTAGCACCCGACTCTACCACTGAGCCATACAGAATTCGTCCCATGCTTAGGGTTATTCTTCACTCGTAATTTAAGGCCGAGTCTGATGAACGTGTGGAATAGTCAGCCACATGTGAGCGACAAATAGTTCACGAGCTATCAGATATCGGTCTTCTGTGACTCTAAAGGGCTGTTGTTCTGCCAAGTATACTATATTCAAGAATGTAATTAAAGCGAATGTCAATTAATATCAACACACAGTTTGCAAATTATTGTAATTACGGCACTATCCGTATTGAGGATACCACATGGGTTCACCCTAAGCCAGTGGTCCCGGGTTTGATTCCCATATTCAGGTGTCATTTTTTAAACTAATTTAAATGAATTGAAATATATTTTAGTACAATAAAACTCTTATTATAAAATTGAAACAAGTGATTCCATTTTATTGTAAGTTTTTTGAAAATGACGACCTTGAACTCTAATATCGTATGGATTTGATTGAGTTTCCCTCCTTTCTTTATTACAACCACCTTCGCACCAAGAATTTAAAATATAGATGGCCATCTTTGCCCCAAACTGGAAGAGATGATAGATTTTGGATATGAATATGGATAAAATACTGATTATAGTCACATTTTTAAGAAACATGATTTTGAATTTAATTTCATAGGGAGCTATAAAATGTAATGTCTGTATGTGCTTCTAAAATACCAATTGCCATGCTATCCTTATTTACTTTGCTCAATTTAATCATTTTGCATGAAAATTAAATATTAAGGAAAAAATAGCAATTTCCCCCCTACTAGATGCTATGTTTGATACATGAGATGTTTTATATATATTTTTTAACTACTCACGTTGGTGGTCACGCCGAATAATTTTCAATATCATCTGGTATGGTTTGTCAATAATTGGGAGACCGAGACATGCCCAGCTGGGTGTATTGAAGGTTTTTAGTACTAAATGGTCTTCCTATCTTATTCCATGCAAATACTAGTGTACTACCTCTAAAACATGCCTTCACCGTCCCTATCTTATCAGTAAGATTAAAAATGTGTAACCCGAATGGGTAGTAAGATGTGGAGCAAAAAAGTTAGGCCTATATTCAGCCTGTGTTACAACCCGTATAGGCTATCTGCATATTTATTTTTATGGCATGGGTTTTAGGAAGGTAACGTTTAGAGGGAAACTATCTGAACTAGCTTGAGGAGAGTGTGGGAAAATATCTAGGAAGAACCTCCTTGTTGGGATGTAAACTCCGAACTCTCCTCACCCACAAACTAGGTTAATGACGCCTTACTATTGATTCACACGCTCGCCGAAAATATATAGCAGAACCGAGTATCCGCTCTGCCTAGTAAACGCAGCAGTTCATGCACTCGCGGAAAGTTGAGAATGTCTGTTTACCCATGATGCATTGAGATGACGATTTAAAATCAGCTGATTGCCTCCATTTTTGTTTGTGTTGATAACCTGTAAAACTGATTATGGAAAGCAAAAGGAAAATAGCACTGCTGGCAGCTTTATGCATTGAAGAAGAACAATGTGTAAACACTAGATATTCACTAGTCTTTCTTTCAATCTTTCTTTTAATTTATCGGTTTTTAGAGTCGACATTGTTTACTTTCCGTAACAGATGGCGCGTGGTTGAATGTTGGCGCATGCGCTGATTGGTTCTTCCACGCCGATTTTCAAGGAGAAGCGCGGCCAAAGCTGAAATTATTTCTACAAATGCAGAACTTTGTACGCAGATCGCGCTGATTTCTTGTGATTGGCTTAAGCGGTCATCACGTGACGCATTTCGGCTCTGCGCTTGTTCTTCGGCGAACGTGTGAATCCACACTTAGTCCTGTGCACATTGGTGCACGTATACCTTTTAATTATTGGAATAAGGAATTAAGGTTTAAATTTCCTGACACTAAGAGATGATGAAAATATTGCGCGTCTATGTTACACCATTCACAGTCCAGTAGTGGAAAGATTAGCCAGTACTAGTGTATTGTTGCCCAGGGGATGCTCGAATGTACTAATCATACATACTTTCCGTGGAGGCTCTTTCCATGTGCCGATGAGATGAGGTGATGTGACAGTGAGTAAGAGGGTGTGAAACCATTGTTCACAGAACACAACCCTCTATTCCCTCCACTTACCAGCAACTAATGTAGTCTCTAACCATGCCAGTCGCAAGCCGTGGTACCTGGAGGAGTGCTCCTCCACCCTGGCCACGACCTACAGCTCGGGCACCCCGGGTCAGGACCGCAGTGTAGCGACAGTGGACATGGACCCTAAGCTGCGCCCAGACAGTCTGTGTACCTTAGACCACACGGGTACCTCGGCCTCCGCCCCTCTCGCCGCGGGAATGGCGGCCCTCGCACTGCAGGCGAACCCTGAACTCACCTGGAGAGACGTGCAGTATCTGGTGGTACTCACCTCCAGGTCTCGACCTTTGGAGGGGGAGACTGGCTGGACAGTCAATGGCGTCAACAGGAAGGGTGAGTATCAGTTAGGTGTCACCACATGTAGTATCTGGTAGTACTCACCTCCAGGTCTCGACCTTTGGAGGGTGAGACTGGATGGACAGTCAATGGTGTCACCAGTAAGGTTCAGTTGACTGGTTGAATATCAGTCTCACCCCACACAGTATGTGGTGGTACTCACCGTTTTCTATCGCTGCACTCAAGTTAGGATAAATGTCACAACTCCATGACATGACAACGTGCTTTACAAATGTATGGACACTTCAACGCGCATACATTATGCGCTCATTTGTTCCCAGCCTAAAAGGTGAGTTGACTGAGTGAGAATCAGTATTTTTTCACAACCTTTAAATAGTTTGCAGGATCTCAAAGAATGACAGCGGAGTCATTACTAAATATAAATTCACTATAGTTTTATCTTTGAACTAAAACATTATTTAATAAAGTGTAGAAACAAAGTAGATAAATGATGTTTAGTGATAAATTTATCAGCATTAGGAAGTTTTCTTTCATCAGTAATATTAAGCTCTTGTGTTATAAAAACAGCTAGTGTTTGTTATTTGTTAGTAGAGTAGTCATTTTTGAAATTTTAATTTAAAATCTGTTTCGTCTGGATAGTGAGCCACAAGTTCGGGTATGGTCTCATGGATGCTGGAGCGATGACGAGCTTGGCGGAAGTATGGACCAATGTTCCAGCTCAACATATCTGCAAATCACAGGAGGTTGCAAAGGAGAGGTGAGACCAGAAATACAGCTCACAAAAATTATATTATATTCAGCACAATGATTCAGGTTGTTTATGTGTCAAACTATAAAACCATATTTTTCACATAAACTTTATCAATGACTATATTAATTAATTTAAAACACTGGACATAGAGGAATTTGGATTTCCCTTTTCTTAGGGATGACTTAGCGGCTGGGGCGCTGATTGTTGTATCTGTTTTAGGTTTAAGTTAGTTTGTTATAAGTTGTGTGCTGATATAATCAGTCGGTTAAAAGAAGTGCATGATAAATGCCTCATATAAATAAGTAAACTATTTTATTATATTTAGAAACGCAATAATCATACAGTCGGCCCACGTGAAGTACCAAAACTATGCTTAAATACATATGACTCCCGAGCGTTGATAAATGAGAGTTGACATGAAAGAGTTGATACCCAAGTCACAATCGAGTGTTGATACCCAAGTCACAAACTAGTGTTGACATACAAGAGTTGATACCCAAGTCACAATCGAAAGTTGACATAGAAGAGTTGATACCCAAGTCACAATCGAGAGTTGACATACAAGATTTGATACCCAAGTCACAATCGAGAATTGACATAAAAGGGTTGATACCCAAGTCACACTCGAGAATTAACATAAAAGAGTTGATTCCCAAGTCACAATTGAGAGTTGACATACGAGTGTTGATACCCAAGTCACACTTGAGAGTAGACATACAAGAGTTGATACCCAAGTCACACTTGAGAGTTGACATACAAGAGTTGATACCCAAGTCACACTTGAGAGTTGACATACAAGAGTTGATACCCAAGTCACACTTGAGAGTTGACATACAAGAGTTGATACCCAAGTCACAATCGAGAATTGACATAAAAGAGTTGATACCCAAGTCACACTCGAGAATTAACATAAAAGAGTTGATTCCCAAGTCACAATCAAGAGTTGACATACGAGTCACAAACTAGTGTTGACATACAAGAGTTGATACCCAAGTCACACTCGAGAGTTGACATACAAGAGTTGATACCCAAGTCACACTCGAGAGTTGACATACGAGTGTTGATACCCAAGTCATAAACTAGTGTTGACATACAAGAGTTGATACCCAAGTCACAATTGAGAATTGACATATGAGAGTTGATACCCAAGTCACAAACGAGAATGACGAGTCTTTCCTCGCCCAATTACCATGAAATTACAAATTGTTTCATGGTCACATGATTCTAAATATGGACCAAGAGACTGCTATCCTCTCCCCCCGCAAGGTGCGGCCAAACGATAGCCTCATACTGACTATCCTTAGTACATTGTAGTCACTTATATCCTCTCGGCGTATTTCCCTCTTGGTTTCAAACTGACTTGTTTCCTAAATGTACTTGGTAGTATAAACTAAAATTTGATAGTGTCAGATCTTTATTTCAAAATAATGAGAAGCAGGGGCGGATTTACGCATAGGCCTAGTAGGCACATAACACATTCCTATGAGAGCAGATTTTAGGGGCGGCAAATTTGAATGACAACATTAAAAAACATTTTTTTTACCAGTTAAAATAATTTTATGGCTTCATCGTGTGTGATTGTTGTGATTTGCTGTAACTGCGTAGCGACATGACAAAGGCTCGCCTTAATTCACTGACAAATATTTTAATGACATCATCGACCAGTTCGCTCAGTAGAAATCAAGGATTTCTATGTTGTGTTAGTGTAAGAGTATTTATTTCAACTTATTAAATATTAGCTTAGATTCTTAATACGTCTAAAACCGCACTATAATAAATCATTACTTAATGTCGGTACTTTTTATATGTCATTACACAGATAACAATTGTGTATATGATATATGTGTGTCTGTGTATGGGGGCTGGTAGGGGAAAAACAGGGACTTAGAAGGTTAGAAATTAGGGTAGGAAAAGTGGGCGGTAAATTATCTAGTGGCTATGGGCGGTAGAGTCATAAATCCACCCCTGCTTAGCAGAACTACTAGTTATATTCCTATATCACCCTGTGTATCAGAATAGGTGTGTTTATGAACTCCACAGAAAGATTGAGGCATCGGCTGGTTCGACCCTCACAGTGTCCCTGGACGTCAATGGCTGTGAAGGAACCCTGAACGAAGTTCGTCACCTTGAACATGTTCAATGTAAGGTGACTCTGCAATTCTCTCCTCGAGGAAACCTCCAGATAGTCCTCATGTCCCCAATGGGGACCTCATCCACGCTCCTGTTTGAACGTCCTAGAGACATCATCAGTTCCACTTTCAAGGACTGGTCATTCCTCAGTGTCCACTACTGGGGAGAGTACCCTCAGGGCAAGTGGACGCTAGATATCATCAACAGTGGAGACAGAATAGCGAATGAGTCAGGTAAGCTTTTAACTGATTCTCTTGGAATACAACAACAGGATAGTATCTGATTCAGGTTAGCTTTTCACTGATTCTCTTGGCATACAACAAGATAACAACTGAGTCAGGTAAGATTTTCACTGATTCTCTTGGAAAACAAAAGAATAACGAATGAGTCAGGTAAGCTTTTCACTGATTCTCTTGGAATACAACAGGATAGCAAGTGAGTCAGGTAAGCTTTTCACTGATTCTCTTGGAATACAACAGGATAGCAAATGAGTCAGGTAAGCTTTTCACTGATTCTCTTGGAAAACAACAGGATAGCAAATGAGTCAGGTAAGCTTTTCACTGATTCTCTTGGAAAACAACAGGATAGCAAATGAGTTAGGTAAACCTTTAATTGATTCTCTTGGAATATAAAGTTGTTTATATTGTCAGTATTTTTAACACCTGATTAAGACTAAATTATCTAATAGGTGCAAATCTGCTCCAGCACAAGAAGAGAAATAGAGCAAATTTCTCCAAAAATGTTGATCATGAAGTACTTTATTAGTTTACTTTGTTTCTCTATTCACTGAGCAAGGTGCAACAGATAACAAAAACTATGGTGACGTCACCACAACTTTCATTTTTTGCTCTTTCTTTAACCAACCAATAAATAATTTGCTCCTAAGGTTAATTCTATTGTAGGCTAGTTTTTAATTTCTACTGAAAGTTGCATAAAATACTAATATTAGTACTCAACTTGTTTTCTTATGATCCC
The DNA here is from genome assembly GCA_902151425.1 of Timema shepardi. Lineage (NCBI taxonomy): Eukaryota > Metazoa > Arthropoda > Insecta > Phasmatodea > Timematidae > Timema > Timema shepardi. The sequence goes on from CABFVX010007025.1 coordinate 10,435, forward strand.
GCAGTTAAATGTAAGTATTTCTGGGTGCTTTTTAAACAGTAATATTATCTATAGTAAAGCAGTTATCTATATTATTAGTTTAGAGCTTCGAAACTTTATAAAACACGTTATATAAATACACTAAAAACTTCATAATTAGTGAAAAGATGTTTTTAGAATTAGGTTAACACAAAACCTCCTTGTATCTAAAGAAATATTCCGTAGTTTGTTGTTTTATTTTATGGTGCTCAAATAAATGGCAAAGCATTTTATGAATGTAAAATGCAGCAATACATAGTAAATTTGAATAGAAGAAAGAGTAAAGTTCTGTGAGTATTATCAGCTTGTTGCTTTTCAGTTTCCTGTGCCACATCAAACAGTCATGTTAGATTGTAAATTAATATACTTTACTCAATAGATTACAAAGTTGATATAAAATAATAATAAAATAACAATTACAAAGTTAATGTTAAGCGAAACTGATTAAAATATGATCATGGAAAATTATAATATAAGCAAGAAAGATACAAATTGGATGAAAAGTATAGTAATTATTAAAATGAAACTTTATTTCTATATTTACAGAAAAAATAAAAAAATCTAACAAAATGTTAATCATAAAATGTAATATAATATTACATAATGTATGAGACCAAAGTAATATTGGTTGTTTATTTATGGTGAGTCTCTATTGAAAATATAAAATATGTTTTCATTTATTATCTTGTATACGTTTTTTTTGCAGGCATATTAAAAAAATGGCAGCTGGTATTTTTTGGTACAGCAGCAAATCCTATTCGAATAAAATCCAAGAAACAAAAATCAGAAAAACAACAAACAGATTTTGTGGAACATTTTGACTCAAATATTTTTAATGAACAAGATTTTGTGAACACGCAGAGTATATCTGAAAATGATCAGAACACTTTAGTTTCCTTGATGGATGATGTGAATAACATCTCTATTCAGAAGAATGACAAATATATGGATCAAAAGATCCAGAATAACTGTGACCCAGAATGTGACTTTCAAGGGTGCTATGGAGAGGGTCCAAGTTTATGTGTAGCATGCAGACACCACACGTTGGGCAAGTGAGTTTGGCTGATTATAAATACTAAGTATGTTGTTTAATGAATTTTATGAATTTTTATGAATGTTCTTTAATGTTGGTATTTAAAGTAGAGGTGTGCAAGTAGTCATTTTTCACTTCGAGTCTAGTTAAAGTCGAGTTTGAATGAAAATTTAAAGTTTTCTTTGAGATTGGGTAGTATATTATTATTATTATTATTATTATTATTATTATTATTATTATTATTATTATTATTATTATTATTACTACAAGCCCTAATGACCTCACTGTGTCGATGGGCCTATAAACTCAAATATATTATTATCTAGCTTTAGTCTTACTACCCATTCGTTATACGTTCGGGTTATATGCTTAAGTACCAATTACGCTAATGGGTTAAGAATGTAGAAGGTTAAATTTATATAAAGTGAACACGCATTTGCGTGGAGGAAGAGTTGAAAACCGTTTAGGAAAAACCACTACCAGTTCACCCAAGCGAGATTAGAATCTCAACATCCCTGTAATCTGCAGTCTAGCTCTACACGAAACTAGCGCATTAGCTAACTATGCCACAAAGGTGGGTTTGAGTAGTATAGATTGTATAATAAATATTTCAAATTGAATTTCTGTAATAGATCCATGAATAAACCATAAGTAATTACATTACAACATATATTCTTTAGATTTTCTATTATGAAAAAATGTATACTCACACAAATTCAAATTTTTAAATAAATTTAATATAATCTTAGACTTTATTTTTAACTAGACAAAAGGTAAAATTGAGTGGCTCTATTTGTTATGAAATTATTTCTTAAAATTAAATCAAATTAATCTAAAAATGAATTTTTGAGAAAAAGATCCAAAATTCGGAGTACTGTACTCAAATTTTCTGAGCTTAGTAAAAATATTCATTTCGAGAAAAAGCAGCTATACTATAACTTGACTCAAGCTTGAATTTTTGAGTACTCATACACCCCTAATTTAAAGTAAATAACCTGTTTCTGAACGTTTAATATTATGTACGTAGTTCAATTTTCTTATGAAAAGCCCATATTTAAAAAAAATACAACTATATTTTTTATGGTAATGATAATATATGACAATATTATTAGTGCTATTTTAAAGGTGTTGATAACAAGTGACAGCTACTTATAACATGACTTGACATATAAATACATAGAAGTAGATTTTGTAACTTTCCTAGCTGTCATATAAGGTTTTCCTATGAAAATTGGACTATATATTAATATTGATGTTATGTTTATAAGGATATTAGCTTTATTTTTATAATATTCACATAATAATTGCAATCATATGTAAACAACTCTACTAAGTGAATAAGTAGGTTAGGATAATTTATTTTAAAATTAATTGTATTTATTTTAATAGAGTTAGATGAATTAAATATTATTATTATTAGCAACGCGTCTTACTACCTGAATTAAATAAAACTATGTATAGACTATTTAATTGCAGAATATTAAATAATGAAATAGTTTGATAATGTACTATATAAGTAAGATTATATAAATTGTAGCCTTTGTATGGGGGTAAATTAAAATGTTGTTATATAATTTACTTATTCACATTTGAAAATAGCTAATAATTAATGATAGATTATATCTTGAACACTATGTAGTGAATCCATCAGCATTCTCAATTGACAAATTTGTGATTTTTCAAGGACTTTTTGATTTAAATAAAATCCTAACTGCCACAAAATGTTACAAGTTCTTAAAATGGGTGCATACTATATTTTTAATGTCTCAGGGGAGAATGTGTGAGACGGTGCCCATCTGGAAGTTTCCCTGGTCAAACAGGCATGTGTATATCCTGTCACGAGTCGTGTGGGACATGCACTGGTGCTGGTGGGGGCAACTGTATCACATGTGCTCCAGCACACCTACACGTCACAGACCTGGCCGTGTGCCTACAACAATGTCCAGAAGGATATATTCATGGTGAGTGAGACTAACACAGTTCTTCCTCATTAGATGAAGTTGTCACACCATTGGTCAAAGCAGGAGAACCGCTAAAATACCAGGATGTTTACCAAAAACTAGAAAGCTACTGGAATATGTGATTTTGGAACATTTATCTACTTTAAATAGCAGGCTTTGCACACTGATTATAAAACAAATTTTATTTCCATTTACTCTTCCACATTTCTATCTGTTTCAAACAGTGGGCTGCATAACAATAAAGGCCGAATTATCTTAATTTAAACACCAATAACATGACCTCACGCGTGAACCTTTTACTAAAAATGGAATTTAATTCCTCTATAGTCCATACTATTTTATAAAGTGTCTGTAAAATTAAGAATTCCTTCCGGAAGACAGATAATTCTGTTTTAAGAAAATATTTGCAGCCCTGGTTAGAGTATTCAACTTTAATTCAATTTATTAAAACATATTTATTTAGATAAACATTTAAGGTGCGTTTAGACTTATGCCTCCTTTCATGCAACATTATATGTGCAGAGGCGTGGCTCTTTCAGTGCGTTTTGCCTCTTGCATCTTCTTGCCTCTTTCCTTATACAACCCAACAGGTTTACACGTTTGCATCTCTTTCCATGCGTTAGAGATGTTGTCACGGGAAGTAATTGCTGAAGGCGTCTCTGCAGCTATAGTCATTTTTTAAGACGTCAAAAGAAACGAAAACTTTGTGAGATCTGGATGAGTCACTATCTAGAATCACGTTCATTAAGCGCAGGAATACTATCCATCAGAAGTGCGTGAATTATATAGAGGTCGAGTGTTTAAGAACTTCACAAGAATATCTTCAAGTGATTTTGATATTTTGCCGAGTATGGTTGAACCACACATTTCAAAACAAGATACTACATTTAGGGATACCATACCAGCAAGTGCATGATAATCGGTAACTCTTAATATTTTGGCAACAGGTGACAGCTATCAGAGATATATGTACCAGTTTAAAATATCGGTCTCATCGATTTAAGTCATAATTCCAAAAGTATGTGTGGCCATCGTCAAGGCACTCTAATGGGCCAGTTTCATAGTCAAATTTAGTAAGCCTCAAGTGTGGCGTTACACTAAATACAAGACGACCCCTACCTAAACTCGAATGGAATGGGCCGTTCTCTCATAGGAAACTGGCCCATTCCATTCTGGTTTAGGTAGGTGTCGTCTTGTATTTAGTGTAGCGCCGCACTTGAGGCGTACTAAATTTGACTATGAAACTAGCCCTATGGTTATGTGAGGGTGAGTTTAAAAAAGGTTGCAACGGCTCTGGTACAAAGTACCCCCAAATATTTGGGGAGCACTTGCGCCTACCTGCGGCTAGTTGAATGCCTCATGTTGCATGAAAAAAGGCATAATCTAAACGTACCTTTATATAAATCTAATTTGATTGATTGGAATAAAGTAATGACCTAAGTTACTACTAAGTTGATAAAAAAAGCACTATTTGGATGGGGGAGGGGTGTATTTTGTAGAACATAAATAAGAGACATATTGAAACACAAGCTCTCAGTGAACACAGTCAACCTCCTTGATAGATTAGAGTAGATTCATTGTGCACTCCTCTAATATAAAAACCTGCTTACACCAGATATGGATGCAAAATGAATTATATACATACAAACCAGAATTAAATTTGAACCAAGTTTTATCAACACCCATGCATATTTTGTTTAAAAGTTGTCAATGGAAGTAGCAGAGAGCCTGAAATACCCACCAGATATATTTTATTTTTATATATTCAGTTCCTCTCGTGTTTGTAACATAGTTTCAAATTAGTGTTTTCTCAACCAAACATTCCACTCTATATATTTAACTGTGGTGCAATAAATTAAAAACTTTTTGGGTTTCTTCTTGTTTGGTCTATCCGCATGTTTACACAAATGGGCTAAGGATGAGAAAAATAGAATTTTGAGGAAATGTACACCTTTCTACATGAAGGTTGAGTGGGCAATCATTTAAGAAAATCACCTTCATTACATGCTGCCATTGGATAGAGTGTTAATGGTTGCCTCTTAAAGAAAATCGAGTGTTATCGCCCAATCCCCCAACCTAGGTTTCATTCTAACAGAACTCATCAGGAGGGAGTGTGAAATGCGCAACACAACATACTAAAATAACACCAAAGGGAGAAAGAGTAAATTTGTAAAGAATGATAGGACACTTATATTGGAACATGTAAAAGAAATAACAATAAGAACAAACACAGTAAATGTTTTTTCTTATAAAGATAGGGAGGTTTTTGTGGCACTAAAAGAGGGACTCAGATTTAACACAACTCAGAATCAGAAATTATCTATAAGTATTTTTACTAACGGTGAAAACATGAAAAATAATATTTCCTCAGAACTAGAAAGTAAAAACTCTGTATTTGTAACACTGCTGTACCCCCTCTTCCCCTGGGTAACACCATATAAATTAGAGCTCCTCTCTTCCCCATGGACTCTTTATTTCCACACTCTCTCTTTACAGATATTGATCACAACTTGTGTGTGCCGTGCAAGCCAAATTGTGCCTCTTGCCAAGATCAACCTGATCATTGTGATATCTGTGAAAACCACCTTGTTCTATATAATAACGAATGTTATGCTGTTTGTCCAGTTTATACATATGAAACAGAAGATTACAGGTACCCTAGTCTGTTATGTTTGTCGAATTTATCGTTTTATTATACAAATATTGATGATAGAAAATTTCATCAAAAAAAAATTAGAAAAATCAAGTATAATATTTTTGTCCACAATATTATGATAAAAACGAGTAAGTTCTGCAGCAATTCATATGTCCTATAATTAAAACATGAAACATTTACTCTTAGAAATAATTCCCTAAGTTCTGCCCACTTTTTTTGAGTTGGAATGTGCCCAAGTATTTCAAATTTCAAAATTATTCAAATGGGAAGCTGAAATTTAATAAAACAACAATTTACTTCAGCAACAATTTATCAAGTTCTACCAAATAAATTTTAAACTATTATTTTTTAATAAAACCATTTTCTTCAAGGGTTATAATGTCAAAGTTCACAAATTGTCAACACCAATTTATATATAATTTTATTTATGTTAGTCAATAAATGTATGAACATTATTAAGTCAGTGTTCCTGATGTCTTAAGGAAATTATTGGGTTCTCTAAAAAAAGTATTGAGTTGAAGAATTGTATTAAAATCACAAAAACGTCTGATCTTACATTACAATTTAATACAAGCCATGTGATTTGGACAAGCACCTGAGAACGACTCATTATTGTTTTGTGTTGTGATGAGATATCCACTTTGTCAACATAATGGCTGCTAACATTAATCCTAATGTATTAGCCTCAAATTTGGATTTTGGTATATCAAACCTTTCATTGCATTTAATGAGACCTTAATCCGTCATAGCAAAGTAGAATCTTTCTTTATAAGCTAACTGATGAAACTTTGAAATATATCATTAAGAATTACACCTAATAATTTATTGCTCCGAGCAAATGTGAGCAATTCTTTTTCTGTGTAAATGCATCCATGTCTTACTGTTTGTTCATATTATCCGCTTATACTTTAAGGATAAAATAAGATCAATTTTGAGTAAAAGTGCGCAAGGGATGGTGGGAAACCATTTAGGAAAAGAATCTCACCCTCGATAAACCCAACAAGGATTCATACTCCCCATCAATATCAAGCCAGTCTGTTGCAAGAGTTATGAAAATTGGACCATGCGACCACTTAAGCAGATTAAAATGTTATATTTTCTTTGGTCCCTAATATGTGACCCTCTGAGAAAAGTGCCATAAGCCAAAATAACCGAGAAAAAATGTTTTTTATATTAATTATATCTGTTTTGAGGCCCTTTATGCCTTAGAAAAGTGCCATAAGTCAAAATGCAATAGGCGTTCTGTTAGAACTAGAAATACAAACAATATTATTCAACCAAAGGTTGTGTGCCACAAAGAAAAATGATACGATTTTAATTGTGTTGCATCTACTGACATTTTTTACTTATATACTATCATTTTTATCTTGTATCGTTCCTTAGTTGCGCCCCGTGTCATTCCTCTTGCGAGACTTGTGGTGGTCCCACCAGCATTCATTGCATCTCATGCCATCACGGCCACTTCTCTCTCAACGGTGGTTGTCTAAAGGTGTGCCCACAAGGCTACTACGAGCACAGGAAGAGGAAAGAGTGCCTCGAGTGTCCGCCAGGCTGCAGCACTTGCAACAGTACCTACTGTATAACCTGCGAAGAAGGGTGGAAACTCGACAAGAACGGAGGCTGCGTTCTGTGCGGGAGCAGTCACTGCGACTTGGGTGATTCTATCACATGTTATTTATAGATTTTAAGTTTGTTTGCAGGATAATGTCGTGGAATGTTATCAGGTTAAGTAGAACTTGTTATGTGATATGTTTCCTTCCCTTTGGTCCCCAATTTGACCAATCACACAAACAGCCCGCTCTACACGGGAGTGTATTTTCGTTGAAGCCAATGAGTGTGCTATTGAGTGATAACATTTTACGAATACAGTTTTAACTAACCTTGCTCACCCTGGAAACAGCCACGTCAATGGCTTTAACGTCTTAGTCGCAGACTGGCTATCAGCAACTTAACTCATCATATTTAAAAGAACAGGATGATGAGAGTAAATTTAAAAAAACAACCTTGCAACCACTTGAAGTAGAAATGAGAAACCACAGTGTGGTAAAAATCGCCGCAAGTGCAGCTGGTAAGCGTTTGACCAGACCCACACACTTAAATGAAACCATCTTACTTTAGTAATTGTTATAAAATAAAAGAGAATCTTATGTTAGCTTATCATCTTAGTTATGTAATAAACAATATATTTTATTCTTTATAAAAGCTAATTTAATAAATATTCTTCTCTTGTTCCATTGTACTGTGGCATTTTAATATGAAAAGACACATCAATAATTATGTATTTTATATTTACTTCTTTTTTATCCAATGTAGTGCCTCTGGCTTTATTTATCTCTATTAAAATAATATATAATAGTTCTAATTGTTATAAACTATAGTTTGAAAATTTTAATACTTTTTAATTTCTAATATATACGTATATATACGTGTTTGTGTGTGAAATATACATGGAAGAAGGTACAGAAGAGAGGGATAGAAACACATAGAATAGAACAAACAAAATATATGTTTTTACAATGAAAAGAAGGATAAGTTCACACCTCATGTTGCTGACAGTGGAAAAATACGAAGCCATTAATTCCTTGTACAGTGGCAGCAATGTAAAGTGTGGACTGTGTTCCTCTTTTTATTGAAAAACCAATATTTTTGTTTGTTTTATTTGGTCCTAACCTTCTTCCTGGTACCTTCTCTCCCATGTATAGTAAATTATACCTCAAAAATGAAAAGATATTTTATTCCTAAGGGGGACTGTCAATAAACTATGTACGCATATTGGGGGAGGAGGGGAGGGAGGGATAAATAATGCTTTGTGTGACCAAACGTGATGAGATGGGGAGGGAGATATATATATATATTGCGTGATGTCACATTACAATTAAGCATATTTATTTCCAAGCTGACCTGAATGCACGCACACACACACATACAAACAAACAATTGACTTTGACAATTGAGCTGGGGATACATACGAACACGTTTCAACTTTCAATAAAAGCTCTACAATTAAAAGTACTATTTAAATAGGAGTGCTTTATATTATGATGTAATATTAGAAGGGGGGATTACAAAACTGTGATAATTTTGAATAAAAGGGAGGCGGTAAAAAAAAATATTGGAGTGCCATTGTTTATGTCCAGCCCCAAAGAGCTTTAATTTGTGATAGTGAATTATCCCTGTTGTATGACAGGGGAATATTGGGAAGCGGGTCACTGCAGACCCTGCCATTCTACTTGTGAGACCTGCACTGGTCCCACAGAGTACAACTGCATCTCCTGCGAGTCTCCGCTGCTACTGCACGGCACCCAGTGCTTGACCACGTGTCTCACAGGCTTGTACCTGGACCAAGACACTTGCATGCCTTGTCTACACACGTGTCAGAGCTGTACATCACGTGTCAACTGTACCCAGTGCACACCTGGCCTGCATCTACAAGGCGGAGAATGTAGGGCTGCTTGTGCTAGGGGGTGAGTAGGGTCAAGGTGGCTACAGATGGAGAAAACCGGAAAAATATTGTGTCAAATTAATCTGGAAAATGCTAAGGAATCTTACCAACAAAATTACAGAAAAATCAGGGAATTCAAACACCAGGATATAAAAAATTTTTTTTTATGGTGGCCACCTCGGTAAACCGACAAAGTATCAATCGCTGTCAGGCCACATGTCTTAAAAATACAATGGTGTGTGTCATTTTCTGGAACTGATTTTCTATTTTGTTTAAGCTTTTACTCCCTTTCCCTCTTCACCTACAACTGTCTTTATCATGCCAATAAAAGAGAATTGAAATAAATCTACAAAATTCTTATTATTATTATTATTAGCACCGCGTCTTACTATCCGTTCGGGCTATACGCACTTACGCTATTGTGTAATGGTAGGGTGATTGTGAGATGAAATGGAGGACCTGCAATTTAACGTGGAATCCGAACCACGGCGGAGACCTGGCATTTCGCACATTCACAAGTTGTGATTAAATCTACTAAACTTCTTATCTCAAGGCAAAGAGGAACGCTCGCTGCTAGTTCTCAAATATCTTAAAATTTTCTGTTGTGGAGCTTATCAAATAATTATTCTTTTTTTTAGAAGGCTAAATCTAAAGTATTATTTCCTAAAGCTTAGTTTCTTATGTTCACAAATATGCTTAAAATCATTGAAAATGAGCTATAGTTATATTTTTAAAGAAAAAGAACCATGTTGGAATCTTGCTACTTTATTTTGGCAGGAAATAATGCATAATATCATTAATATATTAGGTTGGAGCTGAACATTTGCGAGGTAATTTCTCGCTTATCAAGGTAGCCCCCTTAACACCTGAACACTAGAACAAAAGTGAGAGATTTTGTTTCTCGATTATAACAAAAATGCATTGCCAAGATATAACATTCTAATAATAGTTGATTGTTCAGCGTTTTTTATAACACATTGATGAAGTACCAACATTAATAACCAAATCATTTTATATTGAAATAAATCATACGACCCAAGACACATTTATTTTAAAATGAATGTAGGGAACAAGTCGCAGTAATATATTACTATATCACAAATTTGTTTCTTTAATATTTTAATAACTGTGTTTCAAGATAAACGATTTCTTTTGGAACCCTGTGTATTTTATTTTATATTTTTAAAAACATTATTCTTAAAAGAGGTGTCACCAGATTGACAAAAGGGGTTCCTGGAACCAAAAGGGTTAAATACCTCTGTGGTTATCCGCAGTATCAGTTCAGTCCATTCAAATCCAATTAATGTGAATGTTGGATGTTTGGCATGAAAGCTGTGTATTAAGACTCACATCTTCAAAATAAACAACTTGGATACTAACCTATGTAATGTTTCCACGTGGTTTATTGCAGCTACTACAGCGACCACGGTGTTTGCGCCAAGTGCTACATGAGCTGTAGGACATGCAGTGGGCCAGACAAGAGTCATTGTGTCTCATGCCCCAATGAGTGGCAGTTGGCAGGGGGAGAATGCTCTCCAGTGTGTCCAGGGGGATTCTTCTTGTCTCGGTTTGGATGCCAGAGGTGCCATCCCTATTGCCAAACTTGTGCTGGTAAATTCAACTGGAATTATTTTCACAAGTAAAGTAATTTGGGGGGGAAGCCAAGTTTCTAATGTTGTGGCATACTCAAATTTTCACAGAAAGAGTCGTTTATAAAATACAAACATATTTTTTGCAGCCAAAATTAAATGTTACCATATTATTTGTGTTATTTTATAGGTAATGATATTATCCAAGAGAGCTTTGAAACTTCTACTTGGCTTTGGAACAGATATCATATTAATAATCATGGTAACGTAATAATTATAAAATCTTGGTGATGTGTTGACTTATTATGTTTTTCAGGTGAAGGTCGTTTGAACTGCACCTCTTGCACTGCTCCCTTTATGCTAGAGAGAGGTTTGTGTATCAAGTGCCTTGGCTCCCAGTATTACGATCCTACCACCCAACTGTGCAGGCCTTGTCACGAGAGCTGCCTCACCTGCAGTGGGCAGGGTTCATTCAGTTGCTTAAGTTGTCTGTTACCACTACATCTTGACCGACTCAGTCATCAATGCGTTCAGTGCTGCGCAGAGAAGAAGCACTGGGACTGCTGTCATTGTGATAATGTTACAGGTATATTATATACAGGGTGAAGCCGAAACAATCACACGATTAGCAACTTGAAAATTAACATTTTACTTGAGAAGTAAATACGCACATATTAATAAAGGCAAACTACAAACCAAACTTTTTCACTTTTTTAAAATAATGTCACTCAAGTGAGCTCCACCAGATGTCAGGAAAACCTCACCACGTTGTCCATCACGTTCTTCAGCATAGAACATCTAATTGTTCAAGCCCCGCCTTATATATATACTACCAGCGTGTCTTTCTACCTCTTCAGGTTATAGCCATATGTATTAATTAAGCTAACGAGTTAGGAATGAATAAGGTTGAATTTATAGGAAGTATACCCGCATTTGCATGGAGCAAGAGTAGAAAACTCTTTTGGAGAAACCCCCCTCAGTACAATGACCAGGATATGAACTTTGATCCTCATCCCATTGGTAGTCTAGTCAATTATGTTTGCAGAGACATTCCCAGACGTTCTTAGTTTGACAAGATTGTACTGGTTAATTATTCCCTCTAATTCAAGTGAATGTCCACACATCCTCTCACACGCTATTATTGTGTGTGTGGATAGTAGAGAGGAGAGTGCAACCTACAAGTAGTCTTATCAAACCAACCTAGTGCTCCTAGAGAGTTGAACTGTGACTATTTTCAGGGGAATGCCAGAGTTCTTCCCCGGCGAGCAAGCGTAGGAAAGCTGCCAGCATACAACACGCTCATGACTACCACAAGGACTCGGGGGGTACGGCGAGGTTGTACTCTTCGTTTGTCAATGTCACGCAACTGGCAGTGATTGCAAGTTTCACTGTCACAGTGATGGTTCTCATCTTGGCAGTGCTGCTGGTATGGTATAAAGAGGCGCTTGTTTTCAGTAGTTTTATGTATAAGGCCACTAAAAAGGCGTTTCACAAGTTTAAGGAATAAATTGACAATGTTTGTAGTTTCAAATCTATTTTTGACACACATTAAATTAACAGTAGTACAAAGTCTGATGTCTTAGTTCAAACAGTAGTGTATTTATTTAGTAACTAAAGAGTACCAGGTTCGATTCCTGACATAACCAAACACATATTCTGTTTTTTAGTCTTAGTGATGAAGCTTTATTTGTAAAATGAGCTGTATTTAAATAACCTTTTATAATAGAACTATTGTCTTTTTAAAAATATTTGATATTAGCCAAAAGGTTTTTCAAACCATAGATAAGTATATGAATAAGGTTTTTTTATTGTAAACTATTTTATGTTGCTAACTGAGCCAATAATTTTGTTGCATCCTTAGTTTTTATTATAATAATAACAATAATAATAATTTAGCACCGCGTCTTACTACCCGTTCGGGTTATACGCTTTAAGTACTAATTATGCTAATGGATTAGGAATTGGTAAGGTTTAATTAGAGGAAGTGAACCCGCATTAGCGTGGAGGGAGAGTGGAAAACCATTTAGGAAAAACCACCCCCAGTTCACCCGACCGAGAATTTGAACCTCGATCTCCCCGTCCTCAGCAGTCGAGCTCAACACGACTAGTGCGTTAGCCAGCTACGCCACCGAGGCGGGTCTTAGTTTTTATTCATTTACCCCAAAGGACAACAAGAATACATAGCATTATTCCTCTATACCAGTGGTTTTCAGCAGGTGGTCCATGAAGGATGCCATTCAGACAGGAGGTAGATAATTAAACTGAACAAAATGTAAAAATCCAACAACACAGTTTTACACCATACCTTGTTAATTTGTTGATAGCTAAAGTAAAATTTAGTCAATAATTGTTTCTATTAATTTTTATAAATCTTGAAATAAAAGTTTTTGTCATTATTATAGGGGGTACTTAATCTTAGTTTTGAGCATATGTAAAGTTACCAAATTAAGTTTTCACAATTTCTGGCCCGGTTCATGAAAAAAAAAAAGTGGCCCTTGAAGAGATGTAATTTAGAACCACTGTCCTATATTATAGCTTCTAAGATAGGGTAAAATAAGGTCATAGTGTATTTCATCAGGGTAGCATAATGTATATCCATTAAATCAACTAAGCTTGGCTTAGCCCCAATTTCAAGAGTGGATAGTTACAACTAATAATAAATAAGAAGTTAAATGTGAATACTGGCAGCAATGGAATGTATGGAATATTGACAGGATATAGAGATATGGTTTGTTTGTTTTTAGCACAGCGCAATACTACCAATCTGGCCTATATGTACACATACTAGCTATGCTAACGGGCTAGGGATAGTTAAGGTTGAATTTAGATTAAGGGTACCCACATTTATATGAAGTTAGTGTGAAAAACCATTTAGGAAAACCACCCTCAGTACACGCGACTGGGATTAAAACACCAATATACCCGTCATCAGCAGTCTAGTTTACTGTAAGACTGACACCTTAAACTATGTGGCCCCCAATTCAGGTCAAAGCGTGTTCGAACTGTATCTATAAAATGGTATCTCCATCTTTTCTGCATTTAATAAACCAAACATTCCGTTATCGCACATGGTAATGTTTTCTTATTGGTGGTGAACAAATAAAAGTTGTAATGATTGGAGAAAACATTTAATATATACAGATTTTACAAGATTAACCAATGAGTTGTACTAAACCAATCAATGACAAATTAACTTACAAAATTCTTTTTTACAATGTAGGCAAAATCCTGGCTTCGGCAAAGGTTGTGGAGAATGGATGACGGCTACAAAAGACTGTCAACCAATATCTGTGAAGCAATTGATGAAAAGGTTGAAACATTGAAGAGAGATAATAGCTGCCAAGAAAGCTACAATGAAGAGCAGTTATTTGTGAAGACGTAATGAAATATGGTCAGCGTTGTTAACACGATTAATGACAATGGAAAATTGCGATTCTAGCTTTTAGGTTCTGGAAAAAAAATGTGAAAAATACTACTGTATTTGGAATTGATAATTTTGAGAAGTTTTATCCAAGTGGAAGGGACAAAATATGAGCAAATGTACAACAGAATAATAATTTAATACAGAATAAATTATTCAGCAAAACATAATACTCAGATTTGCATTTAATGTTTATGATATAGGTGTTGCAAATTAACAAAATATCACACTTTTGTGTAAAACTATGCGTATTTTTTAACTTATGTTGATGTGATTAAACGGTCTCAATAAATACAAAAAGAACTTACCCAAATTCTAAACAAAGATTTTACTGAAACTCTTAAGAATATATTTTTGAACTCTCAAAATAAAAACTTTATTCATTTTCTTCTTAATACTTGTTCATTGGAAATGAAATATTGTTGAAAATAATTAATTATATACAGTATATAATATTGAAGTCAGATGACTGACTATCAGAGCCACAGTTGTTAAATATTATTATAAATGTGTGTTATGAAATGTATAGTGTCCAAAATTTATTATTCAAACCCAAACATACAAAGTAAATAACTGACAAACTTGAAGTACAGATGTATGTGACACCCCTTATGAGCAAATTTATTCCAATTGGCATTGTATCCTTAGCATGCACGTCTTTTAAGAAGAAAAACAAATTTATTTGCTCCACATCAACCTTCTAAATTGACTTGAACAAAATAATGGCCAGAAGATCACGCATTTTATTTATTGCTCTCAGCTCTCATGCGACTGGACCAACATATAAACTTACAACTTTGCAACAATATCGTTGATAGACGCTTTTAACAACAATCGAGTATATTTATATTTATTGAATCATAGTAAAAATATTTGTATTTTAAGTTTTACCTGTGTGAATATTTTGAATCACAGCTGCTGATAGCTTTGAAACCAGCCAACTGTTTCATAAACGTGTTTTAGATACATTCATCGATATAAAATTGTTTTGATTTCAAGGAGTCTTGTCTCACTTTTGGTATTTGAGATTAGCAATCACATCAAATGATTCAATGTCTCTGATAGCAATAGATAACAAGCTTTCCAGAATTTCTAGTCCATTTGTATAGTTGTATAATCTGTGTTACGTCTTATTTAGCTGTATTTTACGAAGGAGTAAGTCGCTTGGAATCTGTAAAATAAGTGTAAATGTCTTTAACAATAACAATAAGTTCTCAAAATGTGAAACTAAGAGTATGTACTGTTCTAAAATATTAGTGGGATTTTGAACAGAAATAAAATTGTGCTTTAAATACTGTATTGTTGTGGTTACCAGAATAAACTGTGATGATTTTATAAAAATAAAACAACTATATTTATGCTTCAAACATACTTTATAGTAGGAACAATAACTCAAGCATAATGAAACAAAATATAGTACCGATTCAATTACACAATGTTGTTGTTTTGTTTTGTCGTGTGTATAGCCCATTGTGGTTTCCGTGTAGGCTTGGCAGCTATTCTTATACTTTGACCTTCTTTTTTATTTTTATTTCCTGAGAGCTGAAGGAAGGGGCAAAGGACAGGGTGTATTGGAGGTCTAAATGTCACTGACAAAGTGAATGGGGACCTGTCATAAGACATAACACATAATAATAATAAACATACTTTTATCTGACAAATCAATTCATTACTTATTTTATCTATTATTACCTTTATTCATGGTCATAGCATAGCATTGGACTGGTAGCGCCATCTATCAGCTTCAAAATGAAGTATTCAGACTAACTAAAAGTACAGTGGTATATTGATAGATGGAATTACAATGACTTATTGCAATGTTATATCAATTTGCGCCCACGCAAGCAAACAAAGATGTCGTTCAATGTCTGCTCCAAGGAAAGGGTTAGTACAAAATATATTATAAGATGAATTGTGTGAAGTAAGCTTAGGTGGATTGAGAATAGGTTTAGTTAAGTGGAGCTCTTAAAAAGTAGAGGTGGATTCATCAAATCAACAAATCCTTGAATCCTGAAAATTATAAATTCAAGGATTAACCTTAAAAAATACTTTTTAATGTTTTTATTTATTTTTAGAGCAATTCTGTTTATTAGTGTATTAGCTATTCCGACACCTTAGCTCTAGTGATGGGTTGAACAAGTTCTTTGACGTGAGCTGGCTCACATAAGCTTGCTCAGAGTCGTTCAAATGAGTCACTCATGTCATGTCTCATCATGGCTCGCTCCAAATCCCTTCATCACCTCCCCAACCCTAGCTTGTGGAGTGAGTGAGTGCAACTAGTTCTCACAATTCCCGTTCCGAGAGTGCAAATCTGTCCCTTCCCTTTCAACTTATGAACGAATTAAGATGTATGTGTAATTTATCCGAAGCTTATTGCGTTTGATTCTCTAATTGAACTACTTATGCATATTATTTATAATAATTAACCTTAGTATATAGCCTTTAATGTCTAAATCACAAAGTTATGTCTATTGATGTTAAGAAAAATAGTATAATATTATAGGCAGTGCTGTAATCTAGTAACGATAGTAAGCATTAAGCATCCATGGTTGATTTCTTTCGTAGTAACGAAGCCCGACAAAAGAGCAATGAATGACGAAGAGCCGTAGCGATAGTCGACCTCCTTCCCTACTCCTTTTCCTTATCCGAGTGGGGATTCTCTTCCGATTACCCAATTTGCGGTAGCGATAGACCATACCTTCCTCTTAGCCGCGGTGTACCTAGTAGGATACGTGATGGCTAATTGAAATAGTAATAGTAGTAGAAAGTTTTGTTACATTGTGCAACACTGAGCGATACTACCGCTATAAGTGGTCGTTTACTTACAGTAGATAGATATATTTTTAATTATAATCATCAAATTGAATAAAAATTGCGGAGGAAACGCACCCAAAACAAATGAATGTTACAAAGCGTGCAACTTCAAATCCCGCGTATTTTATATATTATTGGGAAATTATAATCATGGCTGGTTTAAAGAAGAGCCCAATGTTCAGTCCGTATGAAAGAAACATTTTATTTGGTATTCTGAAAAAATACAGCAAAGTAATAGAAAATAAGCAAACAAACGCAACGACTATTTATGAAAAAAGCCCTCGCTGTAGTTGTTCCAAGGGACCTGGCCCAGTTGAAAAGGTAACAAAGATTTTTATATAAATCTAATTAAATTATTCAGTTTAATATGAATGTTATTGTTTAAATTATAAGAGTTTTTTTTAGGATATTATTGAGGTATTTACTATTGTAATATTTGTGGCCCTTAATTTATTTTAAAGAACAGATCTATTATATATTAATAAAAAATAATACTTAATACAATATGATTCGTCCGGTGGTGTGGTTAGCTAAAGCGCTAGTTTCGTGTTGAGATTGAATGCCAAGGACTGGTAGATTGAGGTTCGAATCTTGACCTGGTGAATTGGGCATGGTTTTTCCTAAAATGATTTTCCACTCTCCCTCCACGCAAATGCGGGTTTACTTCCTCTAAATTCAACCTGCCCAATTCCTAACACAATGTAACTAGTACATATGTGTATAACCAGAACAGGTAGTAATACGCGGTGCTAAAAGTAATACAAAATTTGTTAGATAAACTAGACAAAACATGCTCAAACACTGGGTCATATTTGTATTGTAGGTTTAATGTTGACTTAAATAAGTTGATTCAACTAAAGTTTTAGTTGTAGCTAGACAGTTATTCTGCTCTAGCCAATAGAGATAAAGTGTTCTCATTTTTATTATTCACAGGTTCTGGGACAAGCAGAAGGCTATCTGCCGCAAGGAACTGGCCATCCAGAAGCGGCATGCAATGGCGACTGGTGGTGGACCACCGTGAAATAGCGTTGTTGGTGAAGAAATTATTGCCCAGGTAATGTCCATAATACCAGGACTCGACGAAGAGGTTGAATGCCGGGACAGTGATTTCTTTCACCGACAACGTGCAAACCTCTCCCGTGTTTCCACTGCCACTCCTGTCCCTGCCGTCCCTTCCAATGCCAATCCTGTCCCTGCCACTGAAACTTTTGTTCCTATTATTCATCCTGTTTCTTTCCCTGCTTCTGTCACCACCGCTACTCTTGTCTCTTATGCCACTTCTCCACCAATTCCTATTCAGACCTTTCCCCTTTCCCACCCTCCAGTTTCTCTGCCAGTTCTAGAGCCAGTTCCCTCTGGGTCATCTTCCCAACAGCTCCAGTGGTTTCCAACAGCTGAAGAAAGTCCAGCTTCAGTGTCTCTAGGCCCTTCTAGTCCAGCCGAAAAATTGATCCAACCACAAGGTAATAACAAATTATTAAACAATTTTGTGTCTTTATTTTATGTATCAATAACACAAGTTTTTATAAACACAAAATATAAGAGTTTTTGAAACACACTCAAATTGTAAAGAAATGAGGAAGTGCACCAGAATTTGTCTGGAGATGGGAATGCCACACTAAATGAAGATCCCAATGTGGAAAACCAATATCAGGAACTATTGGGGAGCGAGGAAGGACTTTACGAATGGAAAAATGAAATTATACAGAATTATAATCTCTTTTAGGCGTCCCTCTTGCAGTAAACTGACTTTTTAATGACAGGGAGATCGGGGTATGAATCCCGGTCATGTGTACAGAGGGTGTTCTTTTCTAAAAGGTTTTCCACTCTCCCTCCATGCAGATGCGGTTGGACTTCTATGAGTACAACTGTCTTCACCCCTAACCCGTTAAAATAATTAGTACAACTTGAACAGGTGTTAAGACATCAATAAACTATAATTATATTCCCTTTTAAATTGTTTGTGGGATTTCTTACCACATTTGTAAACATGAGTCACTACAACTATTAATGTAATAGTCAAAAAGTCTAATGAGGAAAAAGAAAGCTAATATACAGTCTAGCAAACTGAGGAAATAAAATAAATTTTTATATCTTCCTATTCAACGAATTTTTAATTATGTTATTAAAGACTATATAAGAAAAAAAAGACGGAAATATTACTATTTTTATGCAGGTTTATAATTATACTTATAAAGGTGTATAGCAACCATTTTCATATTTTGTCAGTACAGTACCTATGCAAATTTTTTTATTTTCATCCCTCATGTTTAAACATATCATTTTTGCCATTAGTCTTAATTAGTACTAATAAACTCATAAACCAATCAAAATAACTATTCAATAGCAAACAGCAGATTTGCCAACATTTTGAACTAAATTTCTTTATTATTTCATATATTTGTTATAGAATGCTTCAGCACTCCAATTAGTGTCGGATCTGTTCAGAGGAGACGTACCTCTAACAGTGCCCACCTAGGGGAGGAGCTGAGGGTTCGGCTGGACAAGGCAAGAGGCGGTCTAGAAGCTCAATCGAACATGAGCAGCTGAAGCTGGACCACCTTTAGCTTAAGTTGGAGAAGGAGTCTGAGATCCTGGAACTACGCCTCCAAAACGAGCGGGAGCGTAACCGTGTGGCCGCCAGGCATGAAGAAGAACTGCATAACATCGCAGTTAAAAATCTCCATGCCGCACAGTCACACCAGGATGTCGTCAACAAAGTTCTGCTGGAGAAGGCCCAGCTAGAACGAGAGCCAACTCTCCGGCTCTTGCAACACCACCCACTGAGGCAGTGAACTCTTTGTTTACTTTTATTTAATCTCTTTTTTTTATGTGAATAGTTGTGTGTTTGTTTGTTTGCTTTCTATTACTCTGCTGTATGTTTCAGAACACCAAATAAAATGTGTCTTTTGTATGGACTGAATCAAGAACTTTTTTTTAAACAATTGCAAACGATTCATTTTTTATACATACCCTAATTATATTGCACTAGTAGGTCCTGTACTAGTTTGTTTTTGTGACTAAGATTTTTTTTTACTGACATGTCTTATAACAAGTTATATTTTTTTACCTAAACAATAAATCCTTTAACTACTTTTTTCAACCATAATAAGGCCCTAAAACTAAAATACATGTTATGCGACATATTGTGTACAACTTGCTTAAAGCCATCCAACAAGAAAGTCTCTAAGAACGAGAAAGATTTTGTGAGGCTAAAATGTTTGGTAGCGTTCATATTTTAAGATAATCTACATTTGAAGGTTGTCAAAACATATATTTGTATTGAAGCTAGTTTTATAAAATATGTGCTTGGACATAAATATATTTGCATTACTAAGCACTTTAATTACATTTGGAAGAAGGTACAGGAAAGGTGGACAGAAACATATAAAAGGGGGACAAACACAATATGGCCTTTACAATGAAAAGAACAACACAGTTAACACTTTACACTGCTGCCAATGGACAAAGAAGGAAATGGATGTCTCTTAAAGAAAATGTATCGTCACCACACAATCCCCCGACCCAGGTTTCATTCTATCGGAACTCATCAGGGAGGAGTGTGAAACGCGCAACGCAACTTCCTAAAAGAGAGAAAAAAAAAGAGGAGAAAAAGGAAAATGGTAAAGAATGACATTACACATAGATAGGAACAAATAAAAGGTATAACAAAAAGGACAAACACAGGAAAAGGACATGGATGCGAATCTATAATGATATAACTCTATAAGGAAAACCTCTTTTCTTTGCCTCATAAAGCGAAAAGAGGTTTTGTTAAAGTGACTCTGTTTTTCTAAATATTATATGTACCCTGTAGGCCAAAATGGTACACCACAACCCCAACCCCCTGACTACAGTCTTGCGTTTTCCTAAAAGGAACTGTACCCTTTATCTTTTCTCAATATTTTCAGTGATTAGTTCAAGCCTGTTTACATTAAATTTATTGTACCTAATGCTCAAATATAATTTTTTAAAATGAATGAGTAAGTATTAATTTTTAACAAATACACATATAATTCTAATTCTGGAAACTTCGTGGAAATTAGCGTGCATTTAAGTCAGCTCCAAAAGCCCAATTCTGATGTTTATTTCTTCTAACTGAAGTATTTCAGTTTGAGCTGGTGGACCACACAGAATGTACTCGGAAGCCGTGGGTCGGACAAGCCTCATTTAACTAGTCCTATATTTCAAAACCTTGCTCCCCGATGGGTTCAGCTACCACCTGCGAGTGCTACTAGTGAACATAAGCTAAGCTTGCAATGTTGGTTTCAGCTTGCATTTTAGCAGAGTTTACACTATGTAGCATGTAGCAACGCTATATNTCAGCTACCACCTGCGAGTGCTACTAGTGAACATAAACTAAGTTTGCAATGTTGGTTTCAGCTTGCATTTTAGCAGAGTTTACACTTTGTAGCATGTAGCCATGCTATATAACAAAGGTTACATAGTCATGATATCTAACTTTGCTATATAACATTGTCTAGATACATTTTTAGCAAGTGCTAAGAAAATGTATAGCAGAGCAAGTCTTTCTGCAACAAATCTGGTTGTGCTCAAAATGACGAGTAGATAGAAGGTATTTCTCGTGGCTGGTTGTGTAAGGTTAGCTCGACTACTATATAGCCACCGTAGTGATTTCCCACACCTATAACCACTTTTAAAGTCTGTTTTCCTTTTAGTTAAACTTGTTGGTAATATATTTATAAGATTTTATGAGGCTTTATCTTTTTACGACTTAAATTAACTTTTTTGTTTGGCTTCTCAAGGCGTACCACCAACGCATACCACAGTTTGGGGACCACTGTTTTAGTGGCATCCAAATTTTAAAAATGTACTGGCGAAATAGCTAAAATAGCTTTTAGAGGCAACTAATTTACAAAAGATTTCCAGGCGACAGCCAATCTAAATAACTTTTAAGGGCGTCCAAATCCGCAAAATAAAATAAATAATAATCCGCTCTTGAAACCGTGTTTCAACTATAATTTATAACAAACAAAAGCATTAAAAATACTACCCATTAAAGATTAACCTCCATCAAATATCTTCACGAATCATCTATGCCTTAAGATATTATCGAGCAAGGAACCCGTACCTCCCTCTTATTTGAGCCCCCTCACCCTCCACCAACCACTTACAAAGAGCTTCCGGAGCCCCTGTTCTGTTATTAACATTAATATAAGATTTTATTTGGTGTTGATGTTGTCATGTGTTTTTAATTGTGTTGTATATTTTACTAATATTGTAGTATTAATTTTGTTGTGAGGGGAATTCAGTTTAAAAATGACAAAGTTTTAACTAAAATAAAGCGTTCATTGGATTGTTAGGGTAGTAAGGTTATGTAATAATTACGCTAATGGGTTAGGGATGAGAGAGGTAGAATTTAAAGGAAATGTACCCGCATTTATGTAGGGAGAGTGAATAAGAAACCATTTAGGAAAAACAATCCTCGGTAGACCCGACCGAGAATGAAATCCGATCTCCCAGTCATCAGCAGGTAAGACAAAATATCAGTTAAATTTATGATATTAACTCAACGCTATAGAGAAGGGTGGTGCTAGTTTTATTATATATTTGACCTCGAGGAAATGATTTCACCATTTTGGTGTTTAAGTACGTATACAGAAATACTTAGTTTTCCTGTGTATTGATCAAGCAACAAAGTTGGGTAGATCCAAGGAAAGATATTGATAAAGGAAATAGGAAATATTAGTGGAGTCTGGGGAGAGTGATGGAAGGGATAAGTTCTTGAGGTTAGGAAAAAACCGAACCTTTCAGCTTGAAACTATTAGAATGGTAGATCCAAGTACACGCTACAAATTAGTTGGCAAAGAAAGAAGAATGAGTAGGGGGGGTTAGTTAAGTAGGGTTGAATTGGAGAGAGGACAGCAAATCTGAAGATAAATACTTCAAATACACTGATTTTCTTCGGAAAAGCGACAGATGGTTAAAAATATTAGTCAAAAAGTGTCAAGCTCACGCAAAAAGGAATTCTTTCTTCAATCATTTACATTGAAAATAAATTCTATCTTCAATGATTAAAGAATAGTTTTAATGTAGAACTATTATTGATTATATTTATTTTAACCTAAAATTTAATCAATCGGGCATTTCCAATAATTATTAACTAGTGCAGTAGCGAGCACGAAAATAAAACATTTGCTTCGTTACCACCTTTATTTTATAAAATGAATAGTCGTATGTATATATAGTTGATTTTCACATAAATCTTTGAAAAATATCACTACAGTTAACAGTATTATGCATAAGAGGAAAAAATCGAGTTGTCATTTGAAAGATAGTTGTAATAAATTAGACATTTGTTAATTTTGAAAAGTGAGTAATTGAAAAATACTAAAGAATAGTATCCTATAACATAAGAATTCAATATAAACGTAGACAAGAGTGGTTACATAGGATTTTGAAATACTTCTATTAAACATAATGATACAAAAGAAATAATAATGTTAAATAAATATAATAAGTTAATTTATAAAATAAGGAAAAGTTATTATGTACTGTAACTGAATGTAACTGATGAAAATCGAGCACTAACCAGCACTAACGTAGCACAAACGATGGGTGTTTCCAAAAAAGTGTTATCTCTTATTTTTTATACTGGGTGGACAGGTTGATATCTCCCTAGCCACCCATAAACAATCGTTAATAAGTGCCGTAAATTTACAGCACTAGCGATGAAAATCGAGCACTAACCAGCACTAACGTAGCACAAACGATGGGCGTTTTCAAAAAAGCGTTATCTCTATTATTTCCTATACTGGATGGCCACGGATATATCTCCCTAGCCGACCGTAGACAATCGTTAATAAGTGCCATAAATTTACAGCACTAACGATGAAAATCGAGCACTAACCAGCACTAACGTAGCACAAACGATGGGTGTTTTAAAAAATATGTTATCTCTATTATTTCTTATACTGGATGGCCACGGAGATATCTCCCTAGCCACCCATAAGCAATCGTTAATAAATGACGTAAATTTACAGCACTAACGATGACAATCGAGCACTAACCAGAACTAACGTAGCACAAACCATGGGCGTTTTCAAAAACCGGGTGGCTAAAAGTCGGGTGGCCAGGGTGACACACATCTTTAGTGGAAGTTGTTAACCGTAAACTTGTTATAGATGTTGAAAGATAGTGTCAACGACTCTTTTGAAAAGTAATGAACCCCCCCC
>CABFVX010007026.1:0-34556 GCA_902151425.1 Timema shepardi
TTAGTTCCGGTCTATATCTCGAGTGGCGAGCATGTGCTCTTTGTTCTTTAATTGTTTATTATTCTTTCATAAATAAAACTAACACATATTTTATCCATTTTAAACTTTTTTTTATCAAATTAAACTAAACTCTCTACCCTCTAGCCATTTATTTCCGTTTTTTTAGACCGGAGCTGCTACTTTTTTTAAAAATGTATATAGCTCCTCATTGGTCCTCACGAGGCTAAGTTTGACCCGGTTCCAGACTCACGGCTTAACAGAAAAATCTGGAAGTGCCAAGAATTTAGCCCAGGACCTCTGGATCTGTAGCCAGGAATTCTGACCCCTAGACCAAAGAGTGGTCTACCCCCAGTAAGTTATTCTAACATAAAACTAGAGATTGTTTATATTAAAAAAATAAAATAATACAGGATATTAGCATTCCTGCCAAGTTGAAATTTTGTAACTTTTCAGGAAGTTTGAGAAAACAAGTTAAAAGCGTTAGAGATACATATTCCTGTTGTTAATTGCACAACTTATTATAATGCTAAACGATGTGTGTGTGCTTCCAGGATGAACAAATTGTAAAACTATACATGGCGTACGTTTTTTTTAAAAAGTATGTATCTCGAGTTCGATTCTTCATTTTTACCTACATATCTCGAAGTGGAATCTTATAAAACATGGTAAACATAAAGCCAGTGGCGGCTCATGTATAAGCACTGCGGAACTTCCGCACCCCCTATTTCCACTTGATATTATAATCGATAACATTTAATATAATGAGTCATTTTTTAAAAAAAATCTTTCTTTATTTTTGTGGTACAATATATATTCCTAAGCTTAATGTCAGTACTTCAGTAGCCATCCCCCAGTTTATGAAAAAGATACAAAGATCTTTGTATGAAACTGTGCGCTTCACAGTGCCAGTGACGTGGTGTTTGACTATTGTGCGCGTGCGCACATAGGAGGAAGGTGGGAAGAAAGGCGGTACTTCCAGGTAGAGAGAGCACTGTTGATGTTGCTGTTCCTTTCACACAATTTTAAAACAAAGGCTACATTTTTTCTTGAACAGCACCCCCACTAATTTTAACTACGGGCCGCCACTGCATAAGGCTCCTTTCACACGTTACAATTTTGCGATCTGCCGGGAAATAGTCGACCAGCGAACTGGTAGCAGTCGGATTGAACCTCAACTGATGTCCGATGGGGGCCGGGTAGTCGCTCATTGTTTTAAATGGACACGTTTACACAGGCCGGTATTTAGTCGTCCTACACCCTTTTGAGCGAACACACGTGCTGTGTGGTTGGCGGTCGAGTCGAATATGGAAATGAGTGATATTGATATAGATATAATATTATATTTAGCACCGCGTCTTACTACCCGTTCGGGTTATACGCTTTAAGTAATAATTACGCTAATGGAATAGGAATTGGGAAGGGTGAATTAGAGGAAGTGAACCCGCATTTGCGTTGAGGGAGAGTGGAAAACCATTTAGGATAACCCGACCGAGATTCGAACCTCGATCTCCCCATCCTCAGCAGTCGAGCTCAACACGACTAGCGCATTAGCCATCTAAGCCACCGAGGTGGGTTTGATATAGATAGTGACATTGATTTCTCTGATTGAATGACACCCTGTTTTGTGGGACAAAATTTTATAAAGTTATAAGGACAGGAACAAGACAAAAAATGCATGGAGAGAAGTTTGTGTGCATTTAAAAGAAATTATTCTGTCTTATTTATTCAGAAAATTTAATTTATATAGGGATTTGAGTATTAGGTTTTGAGAATAAGAACTTGCTTGGGGAGAATGATAAAATGTATTAAGTGTAGAGGAGGTAAACGAGATACGTTAGGTGCACCAGCTTTTACTAAAATACTTGCTGTCCGGCAAGAATCGGAGTAAAATTGAATAATTATTATTGCCTAATTGTCGGACGGTTTGCTGTTGGCTGATATCGGCCGACCGAGGATCGGAACGTGTGAAAGGAGATTAAGAGGTTGACTTTTTTTTTACAAGAGAAGAGTAGATTTACAACAATTTTTAGCGCTATAATGGGTTGATTATAACATTCACACATCCAGTCAAGCGATAAATGAATGATCTGGGATCTGTTTGTTAAATTTGTCTTACAAAAATAATGTTGTGCTAAGCCCTCAACAATGTTCATTAGAGCTCTGAAATCAATTCTGATTCAAATTACAAAAAGATATACCTCCTATCTATGTTGATAAAAGGAAGAGTTTGTTTGTCTGTCTGTCATGAGCATTGCGTGATATCTACCACATGAAAAGGTCCAAAATTTAAATATTAGTAGCTCCTCTGAACAAACATGGGCACATCAAAGGCGGATTTTTAAATTTCTACTTTCTCGCTATCTTACAAGTAGAGAAAGAAATATGATCGCAAAAAAAAAAATTGAACTCAAGATTTTGATGAATCTTGACGTTTCATGACCCCCCGAATCCGAAAATTGGTTCTTTGAATTTCCGTCTGTCTATAACTCCGACTAAAGCTCAAACTATTTTACCAATCGGGCTGAAACTTGGTATCTAGGGCTTTCATAGAGTTTCCCCGAGGTATTTTTGGAATTGAATATCCAACCCTAAAATTAAGGGCAGTTAACTTAATGACAAAAATAGAAAAAGTCAATTTTCTCAAAATTGGCTCTAACGATTTTGATTAAATTTCCTTTATATATATTTATAAATATTAAAAATAAAATGACTACCCTCAATATGACAAAATGAATTTAAGGGCTCCGGTATGAAGCGTAAATTCTAATTTTTTTTTATCATACCTTCGAATCTATTTAAGGTATGAACTTACTTATCATTGCAAATATGTAGATCTATTTATAATAAAAATATTTCATAAGAAACATATTTTTATAAAACCAATAACTTTAAATCTATACGCAAATATTTATATTTTTTAACTTTTCGAACACTAAAGGTAAATTATTACGACCGTAAAAATAATCTAACCTGAAATATTGATGGATTTCGACGTCTCATGACTCCCGGACCCTAAAAAAGTGGATTTGCAATGCTGTCTCTCTGTGTGTCTTTTTAACCCACAAATAAACAGGAGTTTAGTAAAAATCGAAAAGAGAAAAAATTGATTTTCTCAAAATCGGCTCTAACGATTTTGATTAAAATTCGTATCTAGTGGTTGATAAAGGTTATAAATAAACTGGCTATTTTAATCCTCACATAAAAATGACTTTTAGGGTAATTTACACTTTAGAAAAGAGAAAATTTCCGTATCTCCACAACTATTAGAGATACTAAATAACTTATAATTGCAAAATTGTAGTACTATTAAAAATAAAAAAACTTTTATATTAAATACATTTTTATAAAACCAACAGTTTCAGAGGCATTGATAAATATATATTAATACTATTTTGTGAGCTTTAGTTGTAAAGAGATACTACTTAATAATTTTGTAATGCCATAGAATGATTAAATATAAGTCTCAAATGTTTGTTATTTTTACTTTAACCTCTTAGGAGAAATGTTTGTACAACCTTGATCTATATAACTAATTTTTGACACAATAGTCAATATTTACATTTTTTATTGGTCAAAATTTATAAATGAGAAATTGAATAGCAATACGATAAGGTGAAGATGTGCAACACCTAATAAAATGTTAAAATTTTAACTAGAAGTCGAAATTTTAATACAAAGTGTTGAACCATGTGGACTCAAAAGTCGATTTTTTTTTGTTCAAACATACAAATGAGGACATTAATTCTTTAAAATTTAATTTATAAAATTTAAAACCGGGACTTAAAAAAGGTTTTACGTAAGTACATTGCAATTTATGCTTGGGTTTACTAGTGTATATTATTTCGTTTCACATATATTACGAGCTTTATGTCAATATCTCAATTTTTTAAACAATAGAGCGAGAAAGTCCGTGCAGCGTTCAATACCATGTATTTTATTTAAAACTGTGTTGGAAGAAAGAAAACGATTTTTTTTGTTTGTTTTAAGCAAAGAAAAGTGGCCAGGGTAAACACGCAATTTATTGGTGGTCACCCTGGGCAACGCTGGGTAGTTCTGTTAGTTACATATATTTCAAATATCAAATCTCCTTAAGGTGGTACTGAAGTGAACGTGATATAAGGTCAATACTTTTACAATTTTTATAAAAAAAAGTTTTTGGCCAAAATGAATATACTATTACTTCTGTATATATATTAATTTAGTTTAGTAATATCAATAATTATTCTTGAATATCCCTCAGTCATATTGCTATTTGCTCGTAAACTTTTTAAATGTAGAGAGAAAATCCTGTTGAAATTCCTTGATGCTCATGACCAATATTTAATCTTACCTTGAGGATTCGGGTATTCAAACGTCTCGTCACTAATTGTAACAGTTGTTTTTTCGTTGAGGAATATGTATAATAGCTGCCCACTCACAAAGGCTGTGATCACACAAAGCTGATTGTACTATTGTCCTCCTCAATACACTAAATCATGCAGACAATATGCCATCAACTTCAATGGCTGGCATCAGGCTCATGGACGCATATCATTATTCCAAGACAATGGTGGCCGACCGCGCTTCTTTGGCTGGTTTTAGCGCTATCTACCATAAATAAGAGCATGGTTCTTTGGCTTGTTGAACTTTGTATCGTAAATAAGAACAGTGTTCTTTGGCTGGTCTTAGTGCAATGGACCATAAATAAGAGCAGTGATATTTATCTAGGCTTAGCGCTATCTATCATAAATAAGAGCACTGTTCTTTGGTTAGATTTAGTCAAATATACCATAACTATGAACACTGCTCTTTGGCAAGACTTAGTAAAATTTACCATATTTAAGAATAGTGTTCTTTGTATGGACTTAACGCTATGTACTATAAATAATAGAAGCGTTCTTTGGCTAGACTTTGCACTATCTGCCATAAATAGGAGGCTAGACCTAGCGCTATTTATGTACCATAAATAGGAGCAGTGTTCTTTGGCTGAGCAGTGTTCTTTGGCTGAGCAGTGTTCTTATGATGTTATATGGCTATACTTTATAACGTTACAATTAATCGGTCAAACGTGGGCGTCGATTTAAACGTTACGGGTCAGCGATAGGCACCGATTGAAGTGATACCGTCTAATTAGCTGATAATTGCCCCGTGATCGAGCACTAATTAAAGCGGTAAGGTATTCTGGTTATATAATTGGTATTTATAGCCCCGTGATCGAGCGCCAATTATCACGATACGGAATTATTATGTGATATTTTAACTGAATAAATAACACCTTTAATGTTGCATACGATTTATTGAAGTGAGTTTACCTTCGGTATGAAGATATTATGTAAAATGATACAATTTTCGTTGAACTACAGATTATTTCTTTGTAACATTTTATTTGTACTCTATGAATTTCAGCTATTGGCACTGTATTATTACAACGCTCTGTAGATTTATGTAATCGGTACTGTGTTCATTCATACGCACAAGTGGCTTATATATGAACTACCCCTTGTTCCTTGGACCTCTCGCGACCAGTGTGAAAACCATTTAATCGAAAGTGTCCTGGTGATAGTGTTGCAAAGGCTAGCTTCTTATTGGGTAGAGGGAGCTAGCGTCACTTGCTTTTTTGGCCAATATTGCGGAGTTGACTTTTGAAAGAAAAAATAAGTTTTAATTGTGCAATCCTTGGACATTATTTCTGAAGAGCGCGTGATTCTCCATGAATGAAGTATTGAAAGTATACTTTACATACCATACTTTAAAGAAAAATGCACTTCATCCATGACTTTTTACATATATGAGAGGGGTTCAAATCAGTATCATTACAACCTCCGGATATTTTTTCTTTCAAATTTTGTCTTATACACTTAATTAGCACATTATTATTTAATCGATATTAATTTCAAATTGTATCGATTTATTTAACAAATTGGGGACAAAAGCAGTCAGGGACATGAGTACTATTTAGAATAATAATAATAATATTTAGCACCGCGTATTACTACCCGTTCGGGTTATACGCTTTAAGCACTAATTACTCTAATGGATTAGGAATTGGGAAGGTTGAATTAAAGGAAGTGAACCCGAATTTGCGTGGAGGGGAAGTGAAAAACCATTTAGGAAAAACCACCCCCAGTTCCCCCGACCGAGATTCTAACCTCGATCTCCCCGCCCTCAGCAGTCGAGCTCAACACGACAAGCGCATTAGTTAACTACGCCACCGAGGCGGGTTACTATTTAGAGGACTGGCCCCAAAAATCGGGGGTGAATGCCCACTTTACTCTATAGGTCTGTACCGATGACGGGCAAGGTCAGGCTTTGAAACACAGGCCCACTGAGGGTTGTTTTCTCATCTCTCCACGCTAGTGTGGGTGCAATTTATCAGATTAATTTGTTAAAAAAAACCTTGAAGTTAGACATGTATAACTACTCTAAAATTGTTTTTGTTTTAAAATATTAAAATATATTTTTTATAGGGGAAAAACATTTTACAGATACTCATTTTGAGCTAAATCAGCCATTTTCAATAGAAAGTATGATAGAAGAAGACCAATTTGGATTCAGAAAAGGAACCAAAGATTCCACCGGGATGCTGAAAACAGTTTAAGAGAGAATGCTGGAAGTAAACAAAGAAGTCTACATTGGTTTCATTGACTGGCAAAATAAATTAGATCGACTGAAGTGGAATAAACTGATGGAAATAAACAAGAATATCGGCATCAACTGAAGGGACAGAAAGCTGACTGCAAACCTGTACCTGGGACAGTGAGGCTGAAGGATGGAGAGACCAACAGTGTAGAGATAGGAAGAGGAGTGAGGTAGGGATGCTGTTTTCACCCAGTCTGTTCACTTGTATGGAGAGTGGCTGGCCAGAGAAGCCCTGAAAGAACGTGGCTATTTCTGGATAGGAAGTCTTGTCATCTGCACAAAAATAAAGAAGAGTGCAGCAAATGACGGACCAGCTGGTGAAGATAGACAGAAGATATGATAAGAAGATCAACATTTAGAAGTCAAAAGTGATGGTGATTTCAAAAATGAAGAGCTTCTGAAAATAAAAATTGGAAACCATGAGTTGGAAAACATAGAGCAGTTCGAGTACCTGGGAAGTGCGTAAGAAAATAACAATTTTGGATGTAATTTTTGGGTGCGAAGCAAACTGGATCGCACGCATCCTTAGGAGGAACGGTCTTCTGCATGATATCAGTTAAGGAAAGGTTGAGGGAAAGAGGAGCTTAGGCAAAAAGAGGATTCAAATATTGGATTACTTGAAGGAAAGAAGAAAATTCTGGGAACTGAGGGAGGAGGCAGAGGACAAAGCGCATTGGTGGTCTAATTTCACTGACAAAAGGAATTGACTTGTTGTAATACAGAACACCTAACAATAAAATAATACTAATGCCAGTGGCTAAAATATTTAGATGAACAATCTGGCAACGTTGCACATCCTAATAGCTAGCGACGAGTATGCCCTTCTAATCCATCTCAACTAGTTTTCTTTAACTTTTGGCTCTAACTGCACTTAGGCTTTTATCTTTTATCCCCACGTTTTACTACCCGTTCGGATTATACGCCTTAGACTTGTTCACTACCTTAAAGTACCGTTTACAATCACTTAAAAGTTACTGAGTCAGTTGTTTTATTCAAGCCATTATTCTATTTTCCACTACCGGCTGGCTAGGCTTGTCGTAGCTTAATATGTCTAATGATTTATCTCAAGACTAATATAGGCACAACATAGAGTTCCCGACCGTAAGTTTATCAATGTGAAAGTGTAAATCCATATTTTTATTCATTATAAATATTCAGTTAAGCCAGGAATCGAACCCGTGATTCTTAGCTGCGTAGGCAGACACGCTACCGACTGAGCTAATGTGTTGAACTAATTATATATACATCTATATATCGCTCTACGCTCGCTATATTTCAAAGACCCAATTGACTTACATCGATCCACAATACGAATATAAAGCATATTATAGAGCGTATTGTCTACTACTTAAGGTGGGATGGAAGGGGACGCGAGAAAAGACCAGTGTTTTTGCAGTTATTTATGAAAAAAATATTTTTTGGGTCAAAATGAATCAAATATTGCTCCAGTACAAACATAGAGTTTAATTTTCTCCACATGGTGATATCAACAGGTGTTGAATATATTACATGAGCATGGTGGCATTAGATGAGAAACTCTTTAAATCAAAAGAGAAAGTTTTAATTAAATTCCAGACCGCCCTTGGCAGATATTAAAGGAATTTTGAGGTCACCATGTGAAGAAAATTATACTCTATGTTTGTACCGGAGAAATATTTGATTTATTTTGGCCAAAAAAAGTTTTGATATAAAAATCATAAGAATACGTTTTTATTTTCTCGCGTCCCCTTCGATCTTACATTAAATGGTGATTACCTTATCCGCCTGCCATTAGTGATTTCTGAATAGCTGTCCCCGAAAATGACAAGAAAAAAAAAATGGGTCACTTTTCTACACAGAAAAAACAAGAAATAAGAAGGCGAAAAAATATGTATTACTAATAACCTGCATCTGTGGTCTAGTGGTAAGAGTTTCTGGCTAAATATCCAGAGGTCTTGGGTTCGTTCCCAGAATTTTTCTGTGAAGCAGTTCATCTGGAACGGGGTTAAACTCATCCTCGTGAGGATAAATTATCAGCTACTTGAATAACGAAGTAGCAGTTCCGGTCTAGAACACTGAGATTAATGGTTGGAGGGTTCATTGTGCTGACCACATGCCAACCTCTATTCACAAATGTTGGTACTATCATCGTTAACGGTGGCTAGGTGTAGCTCGATTGTGGATTCAAACAATGGAGTATGATTTTAGATGCTATAGTTTCACATGAATTCCTATACAAATCACACGTGATCTAACTCCCAACACAATTCTTTTTACTTTTAGTTTAAAAAATGCTTTTTCTCCTTAACTTTAATTTGATATAGTTTTTCAATATTTCACTGATGTTCATTTTTGAAATATTTTGCTTTGTTTAATATTGTGTTCTTTTTTTACTTGAAACAAACCCATCCCTTTTTGTTTCTTCTCAATTTCCTTCTCTAGTTACATGATTGTAAAGAAATTTAAGATGTATGCTTTCATTATCCATTATTACCAACGACGGAAAACTTCCTGCTCAAAATTAAATTTTTCCTAGTGAATCCTAACCCCTCGCTTCATAGCCTACCCATCCTTATTTGATGAGTGCCCTGCAAATTAAACAGACAAAAGTTTGAGATCTTAATTTTGGTGGATGAAAATTGATTCAATAAAGCGTTCGCTAAAAGGTGTTGGATAATTTTTTATTTTAAAATTTCTATACGTTTCATAGTAATGTTAATTAAAACTTTATTTAAAAGGGATATTTTTAGTTGTTGTAAGATCTAGCCTTTTTTCATGCATATTTGCTAGAATTTTGCAAATTACACCGCAAACTAAAACGGATCTAATACTTAGACGTAGGACAAATATAAAAACAATAATTTATAAATGTATTTAAATAGTCTAGTAACAAATCTCCCCAAAAACATTAGAAATGCAAAAATGCTCGGCAAATACACTCGCAATATACACCACCCCAAACAACACTAACTAAAAATCCATACTTCATTAAGAGCCCTTGCCAAAAAATACAACAAAAAACTTACATTTATGTTTTTTATCTACAATGGAGATTATGTTGCTGATATCAAATTTATGTAAAATATTTTACAAATACAAAATAAGTGATATCAAAAAGTATATTACGTCATGGGGGTATCAATAGTTCTTGAATAATTGGTGTCCTGGAATTTAATGACAACTTTTCTTCGTCATTTAAAAAGTTTCTCATCTAATGCAGCAATGCTCATGCAAGAAGATATTCAACAATAATTATTGGTATCACCATGAGAAGAAAACCAACTCTATGTTTGATTTATTTTGCAAAAAAAGTTTTGATAAAAAACTGCAAAAAACACTTACCTTTTCTTGCGTTCCCTTTCACTCCCCTTAATATTCAGCTTCTCCGTCCCCGTAACTCATTGATAAAGTTGTAATATTATTATTATTATTATTATTATTATTATTATTATTATTATTATTATTATTATTATTATTATTATTATTATTATTATTAAGCATCACGTCTTATTACTCGTTCGGGTTATACGCACTTACGCTAATGTGTAATAGTAGGGTGACTGTGAGATGAAATGGAGGACCTACAGTTTAACGTGGGATTCGAATCACGGTGGAGGCCTGGCATTCCTCACATTCACAAGTTATGATTAATACACGTCTTGTTAGAGGGGAAGGAAGGGTTTGGCAATCAGATAAATCTGTGCCGGGACCGAGGATTGAACCCCGGACCCTCAGCACAGAAGTCTACCTTACTCCTTGACTGACAGGTTACCCTAATTGATAAAGTAGTTGACTACAGATCTGGAAGAACTTATCAGGATTCTCTGTACTGATGATTGATATATTTATTATCTGTTTATACGTTTGCCCTTCTATTTAATAAGTAGATTAACCTGTGTCAGTAGTTCTCACGGTCTAGTGCGTCACTCTTGGTTTTGACTGTATTGCCAATGACGGGGATGTTTAGGATCAAATCCCGGTTGAATATTGAGGGTATAGTATTTCCTAAATGGCTTCCCACTATATCCCCAAGCAAATTCTGATACAGTTCCTCTCGATATCTACCTTCCTCATCCTTATTCTATGAAAGTAATACTTGTATTTCTATAATCCAAAATGGTGCTAGGACTTGGTGAAAAAAAAGTTGTTTTCTAGGTATTTGGTAGAAAGAACAGTATATGGTATTTATTTAAGTTACTAAAACAAATTTAATATATTCATACAGCAAGTCATGTTATCTGCAGCTGTCACTTTTGATAGATATTATCAATACATTTAAAACAACAAAAATAATGTGGTAAAATGTTATCAGTGTTGGTCGCAAATAAATACTTTGCAATTTCTAAACTGCTCTTATAATCAAAATCGGGATAAAGATGAGATCGTAAATAGTTAAACTTATGGTGGTCTTTATGGTGGTTATAAAGTGAAATGAAAAATTATTCTCTCAAGGCTAGAGAAAACAATCTTAAAAGTAATTAGTTCTTTTTTAATTACACACTTTTTGATATCCTTTAAATGTTATTAAATTACTTTGTGTCTAAGTTTTGAGTCTTCAATTTAATAGTTAGAGGAGAAAAGAGTGAAGAGGCCTATAATTTATTTTGTTTGTGCAAAAAAAAAAGTTATCCCTATAAAATAGTTTAAACTTTTTTCTTTTCAAATCGCTACTAAATTGTGTCATAAAACGTAGAAAAGTTACAAAATAATGTCAGTCAAAAGAATTGTCACTACTTTAAACTAATTAAAAAACGAAAAATGTCATAATAATGTATAATTAATTTACTTTGACATGTCTTAGTTACGCTACTTTATTTAAAAATGAGAAAATTTGTGACATTAAATTGTTGTAACTTCTTTATGAGCATTTTTATCTACTTCGCCTCACAAGGCGATCGGGTTGTACACAAAAATATTAATCAAGCTGTGTTAGGCACAAGGAAGGTTGAATTTAAATAAAATATATCCTCATTTGCTTAGATATAAGAGTGGGAATCATCCCTCAGTACATCTGATTGGGGTTCAAACCTGAATCTTATCATCACTGGCAATCCAGTCTAACGTGAGGGTGGTTTTTCCAAAATTGTTGTACACTTTCCCTCCCCGTCAATACTTTCTATAAATATATCTTTCCTAATCCCTAAAACAAATTGGCATGACTCGTACATAAGCGTATAACCCGAATGGGTAGTAAGACGTGGTGTTAAAAAAACAACTATATATGAGTATACACAACCTTTATTTATAATACTTATTTCCCTTTATCTCTGAATTCCAAATCATAATACTATCTTTTTCTTATGAAGATATAATTATTTATTATAAAGTAAGTTTTTCACCATATTTTACTTCTTGTATTGGCAATCATTCTTTAATCACGCAGATGAGGAAGGTAGAATTTAGAAAAAGTGCATATGCTTTTTCTTCGGGAGAGATGGATAGAGCTTGAAACCACTCAAGAATAACCCCACTAAGAATAACCAGCCGTGATTAAAACCCCAAACTCTCCGGCACTGTCACTAGATGAGCTTGACGTCTTATTTGGTGGGAAAGATCTTATTCAAATTAATTCTTAAGAGCCCACCTGAATATTGATACATGATTATCAGGAATATTAGATATAAGATATTCCGAAGTATTAAATACATGATTAAAATGAATAATATAGACTCTATTAACCGGAATAATAAATTCACTATTAATTGTAATAATAGATACACGATTAACTGTAATAATAGATACACGATTAACCAGAATATTTTATACACAATTAACTGGAACATTAGATACACGACTACGCTCAAAGCAGAAATTTAATAAAAGGGTGGTTTTCTGTATTTATCCCTTGCCAACATCGGAATCGGTACCAGTCTAATAATTTTTCATTTTAAAATAGTAAGTTTTAATTTCTTTGTAATTTTTTGAAACATGATAAATGGTTCCATTATTCTAGATTTTACTGTTTTTCTCTAGTAGAATACAGAAACCTCTACCTAAGTTAGGTGTTATCCCGTGATGGTGGTAGAGGGCGAGTTATGAGGGAGGGAGGGGGTGGGGGAGGCTCTTAAAACTGTATGGAAAAAAATATTATTTACATTTTAATTAAAAGACTAACAACATTCTTTTAAATTATACAATCATTAATGCTAAGAAGTTTGGTAGTTGTGTTTGTCCTTATTATGTAGATATACTTTGCTAGTAAGCAACATACTATATATCTTAAATAAGATTAATTCATACTTAATTATTTTTCATCTAATTCTAAATCTATTTTTTATTTTTTGAATTTATTTCAAGATTCAAAAATACCCGAATCTATACAGTTAATTGAGATGTATTAACCAAAAAACAGTAGGAGAGTTTTCGCGATGGAATTGATAACGTCTTCGTATCGAGTGTTATCGACAAATTGGTTTCGGCCAAGTTGCGAAGATTGTGTTTTGTGTTTCATAAACAAAGGTGGTTGAGATAGTTTTTATATAATAGCTGAAAGGTTACCTTAACAGATACTCCATGCACTACAAATCAACTGAATATGTCTTATTTAATATTATTCTTAACTGGACTGGTGTTTATTTCGTCTCAGCCTAATATTTACATAACGTACCTACTATGCTTTATCCTTAACACTATTCATATTCTACTTTCTAAATAATAGCTAAATACAATGAGTTATTATTGTTTTCTTCTAAAAGTTTACAATCAACAAATTCCGGTAAACTGTGAGGGGAAGAGGAGGAAGGCACGCCTCACAACTTGCTTGAGGTAAACCCATTGACATTTCGAGATATTGAGGTTAATGAGATATCAAAGCAGGCATGCACATCAATCTTGGAACATTCAACGCCTTTTGAGTATTCTTCAAGGCAAAAGAAAGATAAAAAAATAAAGGTTTGTTCCCTTAAGAATCTGAAAACTGCTCATCTTAACCTTTTCTAACGGGAGAAGTAGATGAAGTCATTTCTTCTACTTTTTTTTGAAGACCTTCCTATCCGCGTTTTTCCGTTCTTTAGAAAATGAAAGTTTCCCCTCTTTGTACACATAAATGGTTCGACAAAGAAGATGTTTAAGCATCCCATTGGGCCCATTCTTGCAAGGGAGAATCGAGGGCGTTTTGAAACGTGAAGTCTACGGTTTTACTTTGGGAAAGAAAATGGGCAAAATAGCTGGATCTGAAGGGAAGTACGTTTTCTAATGGTTATAATATATACACACTCGATAAAGGATACGCAGATGAGTAAAAGTAAAATAAAAAACAACTAAACTTATGTTTAAAAAAATAATCATTTGTATTGCTGAATAAAACACTCTAACTTAAAAATAATTTAAGTATTTTGTATACTTTTAAGACATTTAGCTTGATTTAACAATGAGTATAATTGGGAAATAACTTCACTTCAATGGGCTTATTAATAATTCGGTCGATTAACTGACTAATTGTGAACAAACCTATTTTGACTCACGAGTCAATGCGATTATTATTATTACTATTATTATTATTATTATTATTATTATTATTATTAGTAGTAGTAGATGTATTAAGTATGCTCTCTTAGGACAGGTCCATTCCTTTTGTCATTGAGCTTAGACCGCCAATACGACCTGTCCTCTGCCTCCTTCAGCCCCCAAAATTGTCTTCTTTCCTTCAAGTCATCCAATATTTGAATCCTTCTTCTTCCTAAGCTCCTCTTTTCCTCAACCTTTCCTTCCACGACGCCGTGCAGAAGACAGCTTTTTCTAAGAATATTAGCGGACCTTTTCAGCACCAACATGTAGTTTACAATATATTTTATTAATACATTTATTTATGTTGAAACAATAACAAATTACTGGGCATGGTTTTAATATTTGGATTAGTACCTCTTGAAATATTTTCATAGGAGAGAACTTTAAGAAAATAGGTCTATAAACAAATTTATTCAGTTTAAATGAAACAATAATAGAGATTACTAAGAAAATATTTGTTCTTTGTAATATGCTATTTTATTTAAGATGGTGTTATATTATATTATGTTATATTATATCGTAAACAATATTTTATTGCTATTATAGACTTGTCACTTTTAAAAATATGGTTCATGTTCATTTTTAATAAAATTAAATATGAAAGTGGAGCTCATCTATTTCCAAGCACATGTTTTATATAGAAAATATAGCGGGCCGTACGTGAAATAATAATAATAATAATAACAATAATAATACTGGTAATAAACAGCCAACACATTTTATTGGAATAGGCTATTTAATAACAGTATAGCCCGCTTTAGTGGTTGAATGATCTAAGGCGTCATTCCTTTGTTAGACTGGCCTGCTGATGACAGGTAGATTGGGATTCGAATCCTGGTTGGGTCTCGTAAGGGTGGTTTTTCCCCAAATGTTTTCCCACTCTTCTTCCACACAGATACGAGTAGGTGAACTCTAAAATGCTTCCTTCCTTATCCTTACCCCATTGGAGTAATTATAATTATATACATACTGTCATAGCTTGCAGCCTTAGGTAATCTAGAGCATACAAGAATGACGTAAGCATAAGAACTCACACTCTAAACTTTCCTGATTCAGCAGCCGCATATTTATATTAGGTAATGTTTTTAAATATAGTCTGTTTTTCCAGGTAGCATATCAAAACTAGTAACTTATTGGAAACACCCCTCTCTACTTTATTACTATATAACAGCGAGTTTTTAGGCCTTTAGAGAGAGAGAGAAAGAGAGAGAGAGGGGAGGGGGAGGTTGGACAGAAGAACGTCATTGGATAGTGGGGATAGTCCAAAGTGTTCTATAATTTTTACATTGGCGTGTCGTGGAGTGTTGCAAGGGAGGCAGACTTTGTTAGATTAAAACTGTACCTGGTATATGTTCTAGCCCCCTTGGGCCCTATTTGACCAATCATACAGATGCTCTGCTGTGCATGCCTCACACGGATACAACACTTAATGACATGCCACTGCTCTACATAATCAGCTACAGTAGCCCCATGGCTTCTTTGGTGCTGGTTGGCAGCGCACAGCTGACTTCTGACAGTCAAAACTTAGGTATATGCCTAAATTTTGACTGTCAAAAGTGACAGCTGTTATACACATGTTTTTGCAGATCCTCTGGTTCAGCACAGGGATATGTAATTTGGTCTGGTAACTTTGTAAAGCTGTCAGCTGTGATCTGTCAGTCAGCACCAAAGAAGCCATGGGGCTACTGTACAAAGTTTAACCAAATTTCGGGGAGAATATCCTACAGCTTGAGTACTTGTTCTGTACGGTGGAGGACGCCACAGCCCATCTTGGAAGTCAGAGCTAGATAAAATCAGCGTAGCAGTGGACGGTCGGTGGTTCGACACCAGCTAGGGTTATAGTACAAAAAATATAGTTAAAGGCATGGACTGCTGAACAGGGACATTGACAGAACGAGTACCTTTTTTCCAAACTCTTTCGATTAGTTCTAGATCCTACATCACATTATACACTAGCAGCTTAATTAGTCTAATTCAATAAACGAGAACCCGCCTCGGTGGCGTAGTTGGCTAACGCGGTTGTCGTGTTGAGCTCGACTGCCGAGGACCGGGAGATCGAGGTTCGAATCTCGGTCGGGTGAACTGGGGTGGTTTTTCCTAAACGGTTTTCCACTCTCCTTCCACGCAAATGCGGGTTCACTTCCTCTGATTCAACCTTCCCAATACCTAATCCATTAGAGTAATTAGTACTTAAAGCGTATAACCCGAACGGGTAGTAAGACGCGGTGCTAAATATTATTATTATTATTATTAATAAACAAGATTAAAACAAGCCCCACCATTATTTGGCACTACCTATCCTTCCCATCAAGCCCATCCTGACACGTAGGCCCACGGGACCAGGGAGTAGTGACATGTATGACATTAACAGGTAATAAGACGAGGTGATTAAAACAATACCAGTAAGCCTATATAAGTACAATACATTTTTTATAACTATACTAATGTACTTAGTGAGGGCTACGCTTTTTTAAATGATTTATTTAAAAACATGTTGAGATTGGGGGACCAGGCGAAAATATTTCACTGACCGTGGCTTGGACCACACTGAACTAAATAATATAAAATGTGAAAGCAATCAAATTATTACTGTTTTATCCTACCTATCAAATTAATTCCCACGTCTTACTACCTGTTCAGGTTATACACTATGATAATTATTCTAATAGGGTAAAGGTGACCTGGCGGTCTAGGGTTAAGGTGTCAGACTTCTATGCTGGCGGCCGGGGTTCGATCCTCGGTCCTGGCAAAGATTTATCTGATTACCAAACCCTTCCTTCACCTCTGACAAGATATCTTGTGAATGTGAGGAATGCCAGGCCTCCACCGTG
Source organism: Timema shepardi (assembly GCA_902151425.1). NCBI lineage: Eukaryota > Metazoa > Arthropoda > Insecta > Phasmatodea > Timematidae > Timema > Timema shepardi. The sequence continues at coordinate 16,935 of CABFVX010007026.1, forward strand.
GTTCGGATTCCACGTTAAACTGTAGGTCCTTCATTTCATCTCACAATCACCCTACCATTTCACATTAGCGTAAGTGCGTATAACCCGAACGGGTAGTAAGACGCGGTGCTAATAATAATAATCTAATAGGGTAAGGATGAGTAGGGAAACATATTAGAGATATCTGCCCAAATTTGCATGGAAGTAAAGTGGGAAACCATTTTGGAGAAACCATCTTCAATACACCTGACAAGGATTCAAAGCCCAATCTCTCCATCATCAACAGGTAAGTCTAATACTAGAGTGACGCCTTAGACCATTCGAAAGGTTTCATGATTGTCTAACAGATGGAAGCACTAACTCAATTAAAAATTGTAATTTCCACATTCTCCCCCTGTATCATTAATCTAAACTGAATGGGACAGGTAAGCGTTGGGTATAGCAAGGCTATAAATATGGTTTATCATTACGGCTCTAAATAATGGATACGACACCCAATGATACACTTCGGTGGTCCAATGGTTTAAGGCGTCACTTATGAAATAGACTGGACTGCCGATGTTGGTGATATTGGGGCATGAATCCCAGTCGGGTGAACTGAGGGTGATTTTATTAAAATGACTTTTCAATATTTCTCCACGCAAATAGATGTACATTTCCTCTCAATTCAACCTTACTCATCTCAGTACGTATGATTATAGGACAAATGAGTAATAAGACTATGGAAAAAACAACAGCATTCAGTGCCCCAACCATTGAGTCATCAGTTAAAGACTTAAGCCTCAGCTTAACAAAAGATGAATTTTTTTGGCCGTGCTGGGAGTCAATCCTGGGTCCCTTATTTCAGCAGACAGATGTTCTACCAACCTAAATAAGGTGTCAGCACCCCACAAATTTCGACATAACGATATTATCTTCGTGTAACATGAACAAGTTTTAATGAAAGTAATTCATGTCTTATTACACTTAGGAGTACTGATAGATGTAGTATGAAAATATCTTATAGTAGCGTAAAGTTTTCAACATAAAGACTACTCGAGTATTCAACTGAGCTAAGTACTTACTTTTCTTGAAACATTTTAAACTTTCTGAGAAAACGTAAAAGATAATTTTGGATAACAGCGGAAATGAAATAGTGTGTAGGTCTCAAGTTTTCATATAGAAATAAGATAAATTAATGACATTAGCATTAAAAGAAGACCTCCAAACCAACTTTCTATTTCTGTACAGAGGCAACAGCGTGGTAGGTTCATATTGTTTCAGAATGCACGAGGAAGTCTATTATAGAGAAGTTTCCACGCCAGTTAAACTAAAGCTACTCCAGGTTAGATCCAGTACAGCGATACACTTAATGTACACCTTCGCATTTAGGAATTATGTATGGAACTAGCATAATAAACATGTCGGAATGATGCGTATCGTTATAAAATGAAACCTTATAGAAATAATCTGTGGCGCTAACTATATAAATATTTAGGAATTATATTTAGATATACCAAATTAATCATTTGGGAATTATGTGTGGATCTACCAAAATAATTATGTAGGAACTATGTGTAGAGAAATATTTTTTTATAGGGACTTATAATCTATGTTGAGTTTTGTTGAGTTTGTGAATTGTGATTTGAATCGCTTTAAAATAATTTATATATCTAGAGTTCCCCCTACTTGCCCACTATAGGTACTTTTAATTTCACCGGTTACTGTTTTATTTTAATTTATGTTGTATAGTAGATGTTAATTGAATACTCATTGTGAGTTATATACAGCCTACATTAAATTAGTGATTCTTCGACATGGTATTGGTATTGACAGTACAAATATTTATTAATTGCTTTTTGGACCGCTATTGTTTGTTTGATATTTATGTTTGCTAACTTTAAATGCTCAGTTTCATACAAAAATGAATAAAAGTTTTTTTTCAAAGGTTTGTGATTGTTTTTGAATAAATAATAAACTAGAGTAAAGCCTTTATTGATATAAACGAGATTATAATATACAAGCAGTTTTACCCGTTCTTCGGACGGCTAAGCAACACCAAAATTATATCAAATTAAAACGTTCAAAATCGGGCCGCCCACGTTTTTTTTTATAGTTCCTCATAGTACAATCCAGACCGAACTACGGCAATCACAAATCAATCATCTATCTTTGCCATCCCTAAACATGGTAAGGTGTTCTACGAACAATTTAAATAGTGACCAATTTTTCCGGCTGCCACAAAGTAATTTTAGAATGTCTGTTCTAGAAAATGTAAGGAAAAAATAATGGTTATTTTAATCTGCACAACTTTAAAAATAAATAATAATAATAATCATCTCCTCACGTATATAAGGACCATGAAGGATTCTGTGAGTCCTTGCCCAGGCCAACACATCTGATCCACTCACAGACGACTGATATAAGTGACCCTCAGTTACAAGTGTTTACTGTGTCAATATTTACAAGCGGAAGAAGCACTCAGCGCAATCTTCAGGGGCTTTTACCAAGATTAGAGAATATCCTTGAATCTGGGTCAATCTTGTGGCACCTCGTCCTCGTGCCCTCGGAGGGTTGGAGAGATGGTTGGCGGTAGAGGGGGAGGAGGGGCTACCATCACCAAACTTAAGCTCTGGAAAGTTTTTTTTTTTCGTTTTACTATTCTCTGGTGAAATGTAAGCTTTCATAAAATTCAAACTTTTTTTTTGTGGTCAACATTGATAGCATTTTACTATATTATTGTGCTATGTCAAATTACAGCTTCTTATGTTAATTGGTTTATGACATACCCAATCTAGTGTTCAAGAGGTCTAAGACATCATATTCTCAAGGGCAAAAATACACGTTCAAGGTCAGCCGCTCACGTTTCATAAAATTATGTTTATATTATTTAATCTATCTAGATGTATTAGTTTCCAAGCTAATCACGCTGATGGCCAAGTTTTTTCAATAGTATGGCACTTATAACTGAAAGGGATTTTAGCGTCTCGGTTCGGTCGCCTTATGTGTAGATTATTAGCTGCCCTTGTGGAGCAGAACGTTGACCAGGGTACACCATAGGAGGTTGTCTACACGCCAGACCCACAATGAGATTATGTGATGAGGGTTATTATGATGTTGTGGAGCGGGGGTGAGTCTTAAACTAACTTAAACCTAATTTAACAAACTCTGGCAACCATTGAGATTATTACCCTTGAGGGGAAAAATACCCATGGTGCCAGCCGGGAATCTAACCTGGGACCCTTAGGATTGTAGACAGGTTCCCTGATCACTACTCCACGGGGTTGTTTTATGGCCAAATTATCTAAGAAGATAGTCTCTGATTACAGATAAAAGTTACGCTTTTAGGTACGCCCAAGTACTAATGTAATATTTCTTGGTCTTGAGTTTACAGCGTTTACGCACCAACATATTCTATTTTATTTCTATAATTATTTCCTTCGATACACTGGAGTTTCAACCGACTTCTAGTGAAATAAGTAATCTTTGTATACATGCAAAGTTAAGATAAAATCAAGTAAAGATATTGAACATTTGCTGCGTCGTTTTTATTTGCCAAGGAAATCCTATTCATCTACTGATGCGAATGCGAAACAACCAACCAAACTAACCTATACTCATTTCTCTTTGAATTTGAATACCGTAATTTATCCTTAATCTTGAAGTTGATATTTTTCTTTAGTGATCAAGTAAGACAAATATTAAACAAATTAATATTTTATTCAATAGTACATTGAATTCATAAAGAAACCATTGTTCAAGTGGTGTAAGAAAGAATCTTTGAAAAACCATCACTTATATTGGTTTTAACGTCACTGCTCAGCTTTCATAATATGAAAAATTCCTCATTCAAAATGATTAAGTAGTCCCATATTTTGTAAGTGAACATACAATAGGTAGAAAAAATCACCTTTTTTTCTCTCTCTCTTTCTCCACACACACATGCACACACACACACACACACACACACACACACACACACACACACACACACACACACACATACACACCCACACCCACACACATTGAGTGTTCGTAAACACCTAGCTCAAACTGCACATATTGCTTGTTTGAACTAAAAGTAATACAAAATCCCTGTGCACTTACATCCGTAAAACTATGCTAATACCATTAAAATGTGTTCAAAGTGTCAGCGTACAGCGCCGGGAAAGAAAACGGTCGAGCATGTGCGTACAACAAGTTGCATAGGAGCTAGGCGCACGGTACTGCATATGTAATGGAAAGTATTTTCTGAGCTGTAGGACCGTTAATGATTACCCTCAGAACGTATTCACATTTTTAGATGGACTGGTGTGTTGTTTACTATTAATCGTGGTATTTTCTGCTGACGTGCTCCAAGATGTTGAGGTGTGTAGTGCCATGCGCCTAGCTCCAATGCAACCTGTTGTACACACATGCTTGCAAAGCTTTGCTCTCCCGGTTCCGTACGCCCAAACTTTGAACCCAATTTAATGGTATTAACATAGTTTTCCGGATGTAGTGAATAATGATTTTATATTAATTTGGGTTAAATCAAATCATATGTCCTGTTTGGGCTTTGAATTTCTGAACATTCTATATAAGGGAAAGAGCCTATGCATACAATGTGTGTCTAAACTCAGTAAAAATTTATATCCCAGAATTTCTGGTTATAAATCATCAGAAAACTTAATAAAATATTGTCCATAAATGTCAACTTGCATTACAAAATTAAAGTTGAAGTTAGGCGCAACAACATTGGTAGTATGCAGCTGATAGTACGTACATTGTAATGATATTGGTTTGGATTGATCTAAATTATGTAAAAAGTAATGGATGAAGATAATTTTTCTTTAAAGTAACATATGTAGAGTATCCTTTTATGATTAATCCATGAAGAAACACGCGCTTTCCAGAAATAATGGGAAAAGGATTACACCATTAAAATATATTTTTTATACAATTTTTCCTATTAAAGGAACAACTTCGCAATATTTGGCAAAAGACGCCAATGCCCTATACCAATAAGAAGCTAGCCTTCACAACACCTTTCGCCAGGACTGTTTCTATTAGTTAGTTTTTACACTGTTGACGAAGGAAGCAAGAGGCAAGGGGTATGTCATATATAAGCCGTTTGTGCGTATGTTTAGACGCAGACACACAGCCACACACAGCCACAAGCACAAGTCGCACAATCAACGTCACACAAGCAACGCAGTCAGGGACTCACAAATGCACTAGCACTGGCTCTCGCAGTCTAACACAGTATACAATAATTTACGTTAATATCACAAGTGTGCATTGATATAAAGCATTTAATTGGAGTATGTATAAGTAATTAACATATGTAATTTAAATAAACCGTGTGTGAATCAACAGCCATCAATAGTTTTCTTTCTTCAATTTTATTAATATACCGATTTATTTAGTGCTCGACCACGGAGCAATTAACAGCTTGTTAAACGGTATCTATTCCGTACAGTGATGATAGGCGCTCGACCACGGAGCTATAGACAACCTAAATATCATCACAGCAATATTATATCCGGGAATTAATCCGTAGTGTTTCAACGTATACAGCAAGTTGCATATCAAGAGGTGGGCCCATTATGTGACCACTTGCTTACAACAGTATCCGACGGTTGGTCTCAACCTTTGAGCACGTGACTCGCAGCCGTGTACTTCCGCACGACTCATGATATGCAACTTGCTGTACACATATGTACTTACAGCTGCGCACTCCCGGCGTTGTTACGTCTAATTTAAACTTTAATTTTGTAATGCAAGATGATGACCTTACCGGAAAATTTTGTAATAGGCTTTTTGTTTATTAAAGCTCACAGATGCTGTAGTTTAAGTTCGGGCAGAAAGTTTAAAAAACACCTTGTATATATACCGTTCTTGGATTTGGATGAAAATAAAAATAGCTTAATGGTTCGAAGTAAAAAAGTTCACAATTTTAATACTTTCCCTTTAGATGAGAAAGTAAACGGTCATCATTTTGTTACTATTTATATTTTCTACAGCAACTAAATGATTAATACAAAAAAAATCATAATTAATGGGGTTAAATAAATGCTACAAATGTGGGAAAGATAACCTCTTAAAACTTACAATGTTTTATAAGATTTGCATTCGGGATTCGTTGGTAAAATGAAGATTCAGACTCGAGTGAAAAGGAATTCGATCCATCTCCTATATACGTAAACTATTATAATATATAGTATATGTAATCTATGTGGGCTATATTTATATATATAACATGTATAATATTAATTATATATAATATACATAGTATATATATATATTACAATATATTTGTGCTAAATATAATTTTATCTTTATTTGGTTCTTGAAACTGAAATCTTTGCTAAACTTAAGAAAAAAAATCTTCCCCACACATAATATATAAGTTACCAAACTTAAAAAAAAGTTTGTTTATGATTTACGGTCACGAAGTACTAAAAAGTTGGAGCTTAAGCGTCTCCTCACACAAAGTCTTGAAGGGGAGGGTTACGCTTCCCCACCTCCAATAGCCCCCAAACTCTACCTTCAACCCCCTCCCCCTTCTACCCCGTGGTAATCGAAAATACGTTACGACGTTCGTCTCTATTGCGTTAGAACAGTCAGAAAAGTTGATCTGATCCACAGCCTTTGAGCCTCGGCTATAAATTTCAACTTAGTCTCATCGATCGAGAACAAAGTTTCTAGGCGGGAACTCCAAGTCGTTTCTACTGACCAGTCAAGTCAACTGGGGGTGTATATGTATATATATATATATGTATATATATATATATATATATTTATATTTATTCATGACTGAACTCAACTCAGGGCTGATACACATTTTAAAAAGAAGTTTTGAAATTCCTTGAATTTTTCAGATCCACCAGACCAAAAAATATGCACTTTCAAAGGAATAACTTAATTAACCTTTCAGGTTAGCTTTCTTCTCTATTACTTACATTATGTTCACTCACCCGCTTCGGTGGACGCATAGTTAAAGGCATCACTTTAGCAATAGACTAGACCGCCGATGAGAGCAAGATAGGAGTTCGAATACCGGTCGGGTGGACTGAAAGTTTTTTTCCCTAGATGGTTTTCCCACCCTTTATTGACACAAATACAGTTCACACCTCCTCTAAATTCAACTTTCATCATCCCTAACTCATTATTGTAGCTATAACCTATACGTAAAAGTATACTTAATAATGTTTTGGTATACATATAGATATACACTAATCGTAGTTTACCACAAAACTGCAAAGTTATTAAGCTTGTGTGAAGTGTAAGAAACCCGAAAATACATTTAGTACAGATAATATTGAATCTGGTGAACTATTTTGAATTTACTGGTCATACATTAAAAAAAAAAACCTCATTATTTTCACTGTTTTATATCATTTTCCTAAACCAATTATTTAAGAAAAATATTATGTCGGTGCTCTTCATAAAATTGCATGATTTGAAGATAAAACTAATTGTTTACACTGATTAATGCTAATATATTTCGTATTTCAAAAACTTTTACATTTTGTTGTTGTTGAGAATTCCAGTGAATTTATTTAATTCTCTCCAATTATTTACCATAATAAATCGCCTGACTTTATTCAGGTTCTCCCTGTTTTTCAGGTGCATATAAACCTAACAGCCCTGACGGCCGTAGGACGTTCGGTGCGTTCCCTTTGAAAACCGACCTGTTTGGACCAATCTAAACAGAACGTTCAGTGCGTTCCCTTTGAAAACCGACCTGTTTGGACCAATCTAAACAGAACGTTCAGTGCGTTCCCCTTGAAAAGCGACTTGTTTGGACCAATCTAGACAGGACGTTCTGTGCGTTTCCCTTGAAAAGCGAACCGTTTGTACCAATCTAGAAAGGATGTTCGGTGCGTTCCTCTTGGAAAGCGACCCGTTTGGACCAATCTAGACATGACGTTCGGTGCGTTCCTCTGGAAAAGCGATCCGTTTAGGACCAATCTAGAAAGAATATTCGGTGCGTTCCTCTTGGAAAGCGACCCGTTTGGACCAATCTAGACATGAAGTTCTGTGCGTTTCCCTTGGAAAGCGACCCGTTTGGACCAATCTAGACATGACGTTCGGTGCGTTTCTCTTGAAAAGCGATCCGTTTGGACCAATCTAGAAAGGATGTTCGGTGCGTTCCCCTTGAAAAGCGACCCGTTTGGACCAATCTAGACAGGATGTTTGGCGTAGCCTTACTATGTAAGTGGAAGGTTGTTTGTACTAATGAGAGAAAACATTTTCTCTACTCATCTGAACTAAGCTATGACTGGTTAAATATCAAAGCTCTTATATTTGTTAATTACGGTTATAGATTCATTTAAATATCATATTACTTAAATTTAATAAAATATACCTTGACACGGAAATAGAACACGGTAACTTTGGCGTAATACGTCAATGCTCTAACCAGAAGTCATCCCAGAGACGCTCTTCACTCATATTTTAAGGCAGAGTCTGTGATAGACGTGTGTAAATTGCTAGCTAAAACTAGGACTATGACGTTGGTAACTTTGAGTTAGAAGTATCGCAATAAATGTAGAAAAAAAAACCCTTACGGTTATTACATCGAAAATTCAATGTACCGTTACTTAGGCTACCATACTTGGTTTGAAATCATTCACGACGCGCTGCCACGTATAATTGTTTTGTTTTTATTTTAGGTATTTTACGTGCACTTTCCGAACCGACTGATTATATCAGCACACGACATACAAACTAATTTAAATCTAGAACAAACACAATAACCAGCGACAAGTTGTTAATTCATCGTTGTGAAAGAGGTAACTCATATTTCACTAAAGATAAACTTTTACAGCATGTCAGGAATAGAACCAGGGACGCTTATGTCATTAGATAGACAACGCCACCTACCGGGCTATTATGTCAGTTTTCGTTGTGATTACTTTGAAGGTAACCTGGCGGTCTAGGGGTAAAGTGTCAGATTTCTGTGATGGGGGTCCAGAGTTCGATCCTCGGTCCCGGCACAGATTTATCCGATTGCCAAACCTTTCCTTCACCTCTGACAAGACGTGAATTAATCACAATTTGTGAATGTGTGGAATGCCAGGTCTCCACCGTGGTTCGGATTCCACGTTAAACTGTAGGTCCTCCATTTCATCTCACAATCAGCCTACCATTACACATTAGCGTAAGTGCGTATAGCCCGAACGGGTAGTAAGAAGTGGTCCTAGTAATAATAATAATAATAATAATAATAATAATAATACTTCGTAAACTTTCACACATATTATCACAGGCTATTGACCATCTACTCTTATTCAATTTAGTGGCCACGTGGTCTAACGCGCTACTCTCGTGGTAGACCAGACTACCAATGACTGGGAGATCGAGGTTAGAATCTTAGTCAGGTGTACTGAGGGTGGTTTTTCCAAAATGATTTCCCACTGTGCCTCTAAGCATATGCAGATACACTTCATATAAATATATAATTTCTAATCGCTAATATCATTAACGTAATTAGTACATAAGCGTATAGCCCGAACGGGTAGTGATACGTGGTGCTAAAAATGTACTATTTATTGTAAGGCGTGTCATACGTAAACAAACACACATGAATTATCCCGTGTCTCCATAACCACGTGAAATGTCCTAGATCGACTCTAATTGGGGATTTCTTCATTTCCTTGACAACTACTTCCGACCATAGTAAGATTGGTGTATTTTGGTGAAATTGCGCGTCTAGAAATTCACCTTTATTTGAAAAGGGGGGGGGGGNGAAATATAATGTTTCAAATCTACTATTAATTGGACTTTTGACCCATTTTGACCTGTATAAGCAATTTTAATGTGTATAATGATATTTTTTTTTAGCACAACATCTTACAAAACTTTCGGGTTATATGCCTATGCACTGATTACACTAATTGTTTGGGAACTAGGAGGGTTTAATTGAAATGAAGTGTACCCTAATTTGCGTGGAAGGAGAGTGGAAACCCATCTAGGAAAAAAACCACCTAACCGGGATCGAACCCTGATTTCCCTGTCTTCGGTAGCTTAGTCTAACATGAGAGTAGCGCGTTAGACCACGCGGCCACCGAAGCGGGCTACTTTTTGTTTATCAAGCAGTAAGCCTGGTCTCATAATGTACCCTGTACATCTGACGCATTTTTAGTGCACTCTGTTTTATTCATAATTTTAGAGGAAGAGGGTGGAGGGGAAAATGCGCCCCCCCCCCCACTTACCCTACCTTGGGTGCGCCATTGAAGCTGAGGGCTGGGGGGCTAGGAATAAGGAGGGCAGCATTTTGAGAAAGTGTATTAGAATTATCACGAAAAGAGAGTTGGAAACTACTAAGAAAAATAAAACTATTTACACTCGGCACCCAGGAAACCAAACAATACGAGAGTGACGCCTTTTCCCACATGCTCACCGCTGGGGGGAGTAGGGTAGCTTTTTATTTTTCCGCTCCGTCCTACTACCCATCTGGGCTATACATACGCATTTAATTTAAAATTGTTAGAGAATATGAAGGTGTAGTAGGATAAAATGTATCTGCATTTGCGTGGAGTGAGAAACATTTAGGAAAAAACAACATCTATAGCCCCATTCAAACCCAAACCTCCCCATCACCATTAAACTAGACTAGATTAGCCTAATATTTGATCCGTGTGCCCACCGATGCGAGCTACATGATTAAAAAAAACAACGCAACGCTTGATAGGCTTAGTACATGTCAACAAGTTTTGTATGTTGTATGGATGATGTACTATAAAGTTTATGAAAATTACAAATAATGATGGAATGTGTGTTTTATTAATCCCTTTCCTCCCGCCCCCCTTCTACGTTGAAAGGAAACAAAGAATCAATCCCTCTATCAATTGTATAATATCATAACAAGGGTCCAACTCATGTTGACGATAGTTTCCGGCGAGGTACAGTATGTACACCGGTTTAAAACAACGTGGGGTATGTCTGCCTGTCTGTCTGTCTTTGATTGTGCACCGGAATACACATTTGTCAACATAAACAAGTTTATTAACGTTTCAAATTGTTTTAAAATTACATTTTTTGTTGTTTGGTTATTCGTTCGTTGGTTCAAAGTAAATGAATATATATCTTTCTCTCTCTCTCTCACCTTCCACTCCCCTCTTATACTGTTTTTTCCCCGTCAATTGGTTGGTTCGCAGGGCATGAAATAATTGCCTATTGGGGTGATTGTTTTGTAAAACTTGACTGGGGTAAAAGTACAAACTCGAAGTCCGCGTTCATAAAGGGTGTTAAGCACCACAAACTACGTCGAAAAAGGGTGGAGGGAGGTGGTAATTAGTATATTTATATATAATCTGACACCCTAGCTCAGTCAGTAGCGTGTCTTTCTACTGAGATAGGGGTCCCAGGTTTGATTTCCGGTGTGCCCGAAAAGTTTATCATTGGTGAAATGTAGGTTTACTCTTTAGCAGTGATGAATTAATGGTCGGGACTGGATGTTGTGTCTGTCCTAATATTAAGATAGATGATAAGGCGTATTAAGCTACGACAGGCCTAGAAAGACGGTAGTGGAAAATATATGACTTGAATAAAAAACTGAGCCATGCCATAGGCTTGAACCAGTGTATGTAAAAATATTTATTTGTATACAATTTGTGTTCTGTCTAAGCTTATATACCCTCTTTCACCTGCAATCACCTTTTGTAATATCAATAAGAAAGAGGGTAAAATAAAACTACGTGATTTATACTTAAGAAATAATTGGTACAATATACAGCACATTTTTTTAGCGCTAGTTTATCTATAAGGGTAAGGTGTCAGACTTCTATGCTGGCGGCCGGGGTTCAATCCTCGGCCCCGGCAAAGATTTATTTGATTACCAAACCCTTCCTTCCCCTCTGACAATACATCTTGTGAATGTGAGGAATGCCAGGCCTCCACCGTGGTTCGGATTCCACGTTAAACTGTAGGCCCTTAATTTCATCTCACAATCACCCTACCATTACACATTAGCGTAAGTGCGTATAACCCAAACGGGTAGTAAGACGCGGTGCTAATAATAATAATAATAATAATAATATAAATGGAAACATTTATTTATGTGAAATGAAATATTTGACACGTTTGCAGAAACACAATGGAAAAAAAGAGCATCACATTCCACCAAAGGGCTTAAACGAAATAATACGCACTGTTACAGAAACGTATTAAGAATAAAAGAATATAACTGTTCGCCAAAGAGCTTAACAATCCACTATTTATTTTCCAAACCTTTATTTTAAATACATATTTGCTTATAGCTTGGAAACTATTGGTTTTATGGAAATATATTTCAAGTAAAAGTTTTTTAATTTTGATAGTTCTACAACTTTGTAACGTTAAGATATTTCTTACCTCAAAGAATTTGAGATACAATCCAAATCTGAGTGGTTCTCTCTTTTAAATCAACCTCGCAAGCTATTTTCCTGGGAAAGTAAAATGCAACAGTTTATTTGTAATGTTTAACCGTGCCTATAAAATATTTTAATCAAAATCATTAGAGTCAAATTTGATAAAATTAATATTTTTCTTCCAACCTTTGAGTAAACTACCCTTAATTTTAGGGTTGAATATATAATACTAAAAATACAATATCTTTGGGGAATCTTATGAAAGCCATATATGCCAAGTTTCAATCCAATCGTTAAATGGTTTCGGTTCTTGGCCAAGATACAGACAGATGGCAATGCAAGAACCATTTTTTCAGGTTCACGGGGTCTTGAAACGTCGACATATATCAGAATCTTGGATTCATTATTTTATGAATACAATACTTTCTCTTTCTTAGGGGTCGAGAGAAAGTAAGTAATAAGTGATAAGAGATTTCGATGAGAATTTTCTTATTGTACCTCTGATTCAGAAAAATAAATAATTTATTTGTGGTATTTCACGTGCACTTTCTAAACAGACTGATTGTATCAGCACATAAGAGCTTCTATGAGCGAGAGCGAAAGGGCTTACCAATTTTTCTGAGAAAGATATTTTCACATACCTTCCAAGGTTCTCTTACATTCCACAATCGACATGGGACCGACGGCTTTACTTCCCCATCCGAAGGAAGTTGTGCCACGGGTTTTTATCGCCATCAATCCCGGGTTGGATTGAACATCGGGTCCTTTAGGCGAGCACTTTTCCCAAAGACCACTGATGTTGACTTCAGAAAATAAATGATACTATAATCGTACGTAAACTGTCTCTGTTTCTCATATATACATTTTCAACTTGGACAATATTATTTATTATGTAAGACACTTCCTCTGATGAACACATCTAAACAAAATCATTGAAGCCATTTTGTAACAATTTCAAATAATTTAAAAATAAAGACAGTAATTAGCTATCCTTAATTTTTGAGACCAAATTAAAATCACAATTTGGCCTTGAGGTATGATCATATAATATACAAATATCAAACGTGAAAGAAAACGATTATTTTTTTATAGGCTTTGGTCATAGGTACAGACAAATTGACACGAGGAGAGGGGACATAACGTTAAAACCTACTTTTTTGAGTTCTGGGGCACATAAAACGTGAAGATCCTTTATAATATTGAGGTAGAACACTTTAAAGATTACAATCATTTCTCTAATAAGATGCGGTGATAAAAAAAGCTATTTTACCTGCTTTGATGGCCGCATGGTCAAAGGCGCTACTCTCGCAGTAGACTAGACTACCAATAATGGGGAGATCGAGGTTCGAATCTAGGTCGGGTGGACTGAGGGTGGTTTTTTTCCAAAATGGGTTTTCACTTTCTTTCTCTCTCTCCATGAAAATTTTGTTACACTTATTCTAAATATTACCTACTTAGTACCTAAAACCACTAGCGTAATTAGTACATACGCGTGTAACCAGAACGGGTAGTAATACGCGGAGGTATATATATATATATATATATTGAGAGGCCGGGGGTGAGGTATCATCAGGTTGATGAAACAGAGTCGCCAACATAACAGACAGGAGGAAGAAAGCAAAATAGCTTCAAGAGCCTTTTTCCCAGTTTGACTTTGTCATGTTTCCGTTGGTGCTAATTCAAAATCAAGGTGAAGATAGATAAGGAAGTAAAGACCGCGGTATTAAGTAGGGTTGGGTCAAGTAGACCAGGCACTAGTGTTTAAAATTTAGTCACATACGGATAAAAAAAATATAACTCTATTTTAAGATGAATGGCACGTTCTTCAAATTGTAGTTGGTCGGTGTCTAATTTATTAAGATTCTGTTATTGTGTTATATAGTAGGATCATGGTTAAAAGTGATACAATAGTAGGCCTATACATAATATTAAATCAAATCAACACAATGAAAATTTCAATTAATTAATTACCCAATATGATCACTAGGCTAACAGCCAAATATAGAATATAATAAATGCTACAGTACGCAGCACAGAATTTCTCCCGCTTTTATCTTATAATATACACTTATAAAAACTCTTAAGATTTGTGAAACGAAATAATAGTTCTTTTATGCATTGTTGTAAAAATACTATACCAAGGATCATAAATGAAATAATATACACTGTTACTTACTTACTCTATGGCATTAGGAACTAGGAACACTGATAGAGAAAAATTGAGCAAACCGAAACATTTGTGTCCACCAAAGAGCATAAGAATAAAACTCATTTTCAAAGACCTTAATTAAAAAGTATGTATATTTGCCATTAGCTAACCAATTATTCGTTTTATAAAAATATATTTCAAATAAAAGATTCTTACCTTTAATAGTACTACAACTTTACAGGGATAAGCTTATTATATGTCTCAAGTAGTTAGAGAGAAATGATGAAAATTAAAAAAGTTCCCTCATGTAAAGTAACCTTAACAGTTGGAAAAGTTACTAGATCTGCGTCCACGTATTCTTATATCAAGCCATGTGATCTGCAGCGGTCACTTTTGAAAGATATTATAAATAAGCCTACGAATAAAATTACACCAACACTATGCTTTAATCTAATCAATGTTGGGCACAAAAACAGTTTATATTTTTTAAAAGTAGGGTATCTACTTAAAAAAATCCTAGAATACATATTATTAATATATGGGTTAAAATTAGTAAATATTTAAGTGCTAGGGTTGGCTGTGAATTATTATGTGTCCTGCCGTGGGTTAGATTAGTTTATGAGTCACTTAATTATATAAATTCGGCTGTGTGTTTAATTACCTCAATTTAAAACTGCACCTAGTAATGCCAGTAAACAAATATTATAGAAGGTAGGACCTCAGACATGGCCGAAAACAAGGTGTAGAACCCCACTGAAAAAAATAAATTATATATATATATATATATACTAATTTGATTTCTGATTGTAATATATTTGAAGTGAAAAGAGGGAAAACGCCTATTTTAGTTTTTTTCCTGTTAGACAACCATGAGGTCCTTATAATACACTTTCTATTATGGTTAAAAATATGTTATTGTCATATTTACAGTAATAAAAAATATTTTTTGGACTCTTTATGGGATTTGAGATATGAGAGTAGTTTTCTTTGAAAAGGTATTTAATATGACTTCCCCCCTTTTTTCCCTTGTACCTTTAAATTTTTAAACTTCTTGTGTTTCAAAAACATGAGAATGACGAATGATTCTGAACTCAGATTGTTGCTATCTCTGGCCATAAAAGCTTTAATTTCATTATTGTGCCACTAATAATAACAATAATATTTGAGGAAAACATGTTTGGTGCGTTATTGCATTTGGTTTAAGGAAACTCCTACCTAATCATGATTTATCTACAGTTAATCTCGATTCGTTACTTTAACTGCAACAAATACTTTCCCAAGGAATTATTATTTAGGCAAATGAACTCTAAATAACTGAAAATTAATATTAATAGTATTTCCCCTCTATTTTCTACCAAAACAACTTTCACTTTATATACCGCTACCAACCCCTTATTTCTTTTTTTCCTCCCCAAACGTGTACACAAATACCACTAAAAAAATTATGTATATTTGCAAATAAAACGGGAGAGCGAGTGAGATAGAAATTCAATAATTGTTTACTATGCAGCTATAGCAATGTATTAGAGGGCACATTAACGTCTTGTGTGGCCAGTAGAGGGTAATATCCCTAACAATGGGCATACCTCCCTAATTCCCCCTATTCCCCAACATGGGTACGTCCCGGTTAAAAATGAATGGGGATCCCACCTATATATGTCATACCTCCATGGTATCGCAGCCGAACCTAGCAATTAGCCATTTGCTATGGCCTGAGCACTCATTGGCTATAAATATTGATGGTTGCCACTGGAGTACGCACCGCCAGACTTAGGGTTTGCAACATTGGCGTAAAGGACGTCATTGTTATAAAAAAAATACTATGATACTCTGTAATGGAATCGTCACAATTCTGGATGGGATGTAACGTGTTACCATGAGGGATACTACACTGGATATCACCTATGAGAGAATTTCATGGTTTCTACTGAGAAACAGCGTTGCCATTTTCTTGTTTAAGTGTAATAAATCTCCCCTCAAATACAAGACAAGTTTCGCAACCCTGGTCAATCTAGGTTGCCAGAAGCTCCTTCTTACCCTAAAACACCATCTTACGACATAACTAAGAGCGAGGAGATTTGGCAACAGTTAACCGAGAGAAAGAGAGGGTGAAGAAAAAGGTTTTTTCTTCCATAAGACCTGCAGTTACCTCAGCAACGATATTGAATATAATCTTGCTTTGTAAGTGGATTCATCATGCCACCATTTACACGCTACATCCCCATAGATTTGACTGAATACAGTTTGGACTCAGGCCCTTCCATCTCGTCCACTTTGCCAAGGCGGTTAGGAGAATTAATGAAATAAAGGGTGAATCGTCATAGCAGCCAAACTCAGTGGATTGTAAAAATAAAATATTTTGTTCACTATCGTTAACACACTGCAGCTATGCTTAAAATAAAAATACAATCATTATTATCAACACCAACTAACATAATTATGTGATGTAGACACGTAGGGTATTTAGGAACCATTTTAACTATCAATAGCGATATTAGAGTGTAAATTAGGACAATAATAGTCGGGAAATGCATGCTATTACTAGTTCAGTAATTTTCCAACCCTGCCGTAAAGGAATGTAAAACTAGGCTTAAACAAAACAATTATTTCAGCGGTTGTTCTCCGTGTTTGTGAAACGTGATCTCTCACCTTACACAACGAAAAGAAATGTAGAGTTTTCGAAAACAAGGCGTTTAGGAAGTTATTTAGTAAAAAAAAGATTAAGATACGGGGGAGTGGAGGAGGTTACATAATTATGAGGTAAATACACTGTACTCATCACAATACATGGTTAGGGTAATCATATCTCGCAGATTACGGTGGGAAGGATTTGCGGCGTGATTGGAAGAATTATTTAGAAGTGGGGCTGGTAAACCTAATGGGAAGAGATAGTTGGGAAGAACTTGATGCAGATGGGAGGGCAATATTAGAATAAACCTGAAAGAGAGAGGGTGTAGGAAGGTAAACTAGATAGAAGTAGTGGATAGAAGGTTAAAAAAGGCTTTTGAATATAAATACTTGTAATAAAAAAAATATAATATATATAATAATAAAATAAAATAAAAGTTTTAAAAAGAAAAAAAAATATTTCTTTATCTATATGATTCGTGTTTTTGTTGGGCGCCACCCCTGGTATCTAGGGGAAAAATAATAATCAAAAAGGAACAATACATTTAC
>CABFVX010007027.1:0-17584 GCA_902151425.1 Timema shepardi
TAATGGTAAAATAATGTTTAGTTTCACTGACAAGCTTTAAATTATACACTAATTAACTCATTTCAAGATGATTTAGAAAGAAAAAGTAAAATAAAATATATTTTCATAAAATCTACTTAATCAGTGGCGCACCCAGCCATTTACTTTGGGGGGGAGGCTGTATCAATAATGAAATTTTGATGGAAAGAGCGGGTTTGGGGTTGCACAGTCTCCTAAGTCCTAAAGGACGATAATATTTATGAATATTAAAAGCTGATAGAAATTATGTGTATTAGTTTTATAGTAATCAAGATAATTAAATAATGCAAATGGCATTGAAGCTATTATTTATGTGTTTTTTCAGTTGTTAATTTTGTGTGTAACTGTAAAACTTTTGAATATTAAGCTTAAGTCAGAAGCCTAGTCTTAGAATGTAGCCTATACATTCGTCCCATCTTTAATGCTAAATATTTTAGTTACACTTCATATTATTTAAATTTATATTAAAATATGTGTAGTGTTGGGGAAGCGGGGGGGGTCAAATTTCCTGTTTGACCGTTTCCACCTTGGGTGCTACGCTGCTTACAGCAAATTATATCTATAAGTATCTTAGCAATAAACCAATGATGTAGCGTTAGAGTATTAATAGTCCGAGATAATTTCCTCTATGTTAGTCAAGAGTTTACGCATATAAATAGATTCTGGAGCATAAATTCTCA
This sequence comes from Timema shepardi, assembly GCA_902151425.1. Taxonomy (NCBI): domain Eukaryota; kingdom Metazoa; phylum Arthropoda; class Insecta; order Phasmatodea; family Timematidae; genus Timema; species Timema shepardi. The sequence continues at coordinate 699 of CABFVX010007027.1, forward strand.
AGTTGGGAGACTCGTTAGCTCCAAGCAGCTATGTGTGAGATAAGTTAGACCTTAATAAATAGTTTTTATTGCAAAGTGAGTTGGATAATCCATCTGATTTCCTCTCATCAAGATCTGATGAACGCTTGAAAGATGTATCACTTCATTTTACTCTATTTATGATTGTTTGCTCATAGTATTGCTAACTGTGTGCTTTTAATTATACTAGGCTAATTGAATTGGCTCTGTCTCTCTTAAGCATTCAGAAATTTGCCCATACCACTCTAAGCCCCGACATTAATATTTACTTAAATTTCTATCATGTAAGTAGCTAGCACAACCGGATAGAACAGCGCTCTGATTGGGTGAATTTGGTTACGTGACAAACGCCCCTCGCTCTCTGATTGACTGTTAGTTTTCCCCCTTCCCTTCCTCCTGACCTCCTTTAATGTGTTCCAAACTTTTAAATTCTTGTCTAATTTTTTTTTATTTGTGCGCATCGCTTTTTTATGTGTTCTCAATGGTTATTTATGTATGCTCATTGGTTTTTTATTTGTGCTAATTGGTTATTTATTCAGTGGCTTTATATGCCTGGGTAGGATTGGGTCGGGCGTTGGATTATTTTATTTATTTATTGGCGAGCAGTCCACAGCGTCGGGAGTTGTTCCCTTGTTATTGGAGGGAACACGGAGCACGAAGCTCTCCTGACGGCATCGTAGTGAAGAGTGTGAGAGGAGGTTCCCAGCCTTAAGGCCCCTTTTGATTCCTTTCACTATCCCCTCCTTTGAGGTATGTGTCGCAAACACCTCCCGCAACCCCTGTGTGGTAATGGGTTTTCCCGGTGTCGCAAACCCTTATGTGGTAATGGGATTTCCTGGTGACTTAAACCTTATGACAGTTTGGTGGGTCGACAATACAAGTCAAGACCAGAATAGATCGTGACCTTTAATGATGTCGCAATGGGTTTTCCTTGATGACAGGCGAGAGTGTGGCAGCTAGAAAAAACAGGAATAGATCGTGACCTTGAAATCGTGAGCTAGGTCATTGACTCTAGCGACCCTCCCCTCCACAATGGGTTTCACCAATGACGTCATCGCACAGTCACAACCCTGATGATTGGTGTCAGTTTGACGGGTCGACAAGACATGTCGAAACAGGAATGGGACACGAGCTGGAATGATGTCGCAATGGGTTTTTTCCCTTATGACTGGCACCAGTTTGGTGGTTCGACAAGACGAGTCGAGACAATAAAATATCGTGACCTTGAAAACCGGGAGCTAGTACAAGAGGTAATTGACCCTGTTCATATTTGGTGAGAGTTTGACGGTTTGACAAGTTGAGACTCGTATATACGTGTAAGGGAACAAAAAGGTTTTGCGTGAATAGAACATGTTATAACAAAACATATATTTATTAAACATTAAAGGTTTCACAGACATCATACATAATGTTTATTGTACACTTTTACAGGAATGTCTCATATATTCGTTCATACTTTTTCTAGAGTTGCTCTTACATGCTTTAATAAAATTGTTTTTAGTTCACAATCCAGCATGTAATAGTCCAAACAGATGACTTTATGTGTATAGTAGGTAGCACTGATAAAATCTAGGTTTCTGATGTGCGTTTCCACCGTAGACTGTTCGAGATCGATGACATCCACTGATTCTGTTAGCGTGTCGCATACATCCCCGACGAGTCGCTTTTACGACTGTAACGACTACGGCCAGTACGCCATCGGCACGCCACTTTTATAGGCACATGCTGTTTTGACACAACCACTTGAGGCAGGACCCTACAGTCTTGAAAAGTGTGTTGTAATATATCACCACCTTAGCTTCGTTGCCTATGCCTGCATGATTGATAGGTGAGAATAGGGTTAAGAAAGTTTTCATAAGAATATTCTGAGCGCGATAGAGAAGGTACACGAGACCGTAATGGCCGCAAACGTCTGAAGCGATGATTTGAAGTTGTAGTGTACTATGAAACGTGCTGGAAATGTTTTTGCGTATAAATGCAAGATGTGACTTTATACGAGATGGAAAACCATAGCTGTCAAAATATTCTCCCACGCCGTTCTTGTCGATAGAGATGGCGACTGAATGAGTCCCATGCTTGGTGTGTGGATCAGTGTTGATGACGATAGGGGCAGGTCAAACTATTCTTGCGGGTAGTTGATCAGCAGGGAAAACACCCGACTGTATAAAACGGAACCACGGGGTGGTTTTCAGCTCTCGTTTTATGGTATGCGTGTCCATTTTAAATCATCCAATCTCGATGTTCTCAAACGATGGAGGATGAACAGAAATTCCATACAAAAAATTTAAGGGAAAGGAACAAAATTGAAGTTTTGTTCTCATGCTTAGAAGGGGACACTGTGGGGGCTTGCAAGGTAGGCATGCCTACCAATCATGGGGTCGTAGGCCACAATGTAATGTTTCTCTGGAAAGTGGTTCAATATGTTTGGAGCCAAGAGTGGCGTACGGGGTACACTAACTTATTTAGCAGAGGTAGGCCACCAGAGGAGTTAGGCCTAAGTCTGTCACTGACAAAACCAAGTGTTATCAGGTTGTGGTTTGGTCACAAGAAAATCAGTTTACTACAGTAGCAGAGCGTTCAAAATCATATCCAGTGGGGAGTTAGTTTAACCGAGCAGGTGGGTGGTGCTCAAGGAAGAAGGATCTATGGAGCCACAAAGGGTCCTTTTCCTGTCCGCATAAGAAGATAGATATGGCACACGATCTCTCATATATCAGGTATCAGTTCTCGTACTTATATAAATTTTCGATGATAGTAATAATTTGCATAATGTAGGACTTAAGTTTATGTAAACGTATCATCAAATTAATAATATTGAAAAGCTACTATTAAAAGTAATGAACTAATAATAAAAGATATTATATTATACATAAAGTTGACAGGTGTTAAATAATTATAAACCTGAATATTTTATTAGAATGTTTAGGGCTGATAATAAATACAGGATTGAATATAAAATTAGGGTAATTAATTAAAAATGTTTGTGTAAATTACTCTAATTTCCCAAAGTAATAAGTTTCGTGGTTGATTAACAACAATATTCAAAATGACTTGTGGCATCTAGAGGAGATTTAGCCACTGTTGAGAAATTTGTATAATATTTTGGGAGTATATTTGTATGCGGGACCTAGTTTTAGTGTCCTGGAGAGCAAGTTAGGGATAGGCAGGTAATTTAAGGGAAACTTTTGATAGGAGTTGAGTTGAGGCAGGGAATTTCTGAAATACAGTGGCGTGTTGTGATGTCAAGACTTGGAGCCTTCGACGTTTGACAAGAGAGTGGTTTTATCGCCGAGGTCTGACTACCTTGTGATTTTTAGGGGGCAGGCATTGAAACCTGGGCCACTCGAGTTAGGAGAATTTTGTGAGTTTTAGGGGGCAGTCATTGAGACCTGGGCCACCCGAGTTATGAGAATTTTGTGAATTTTAGGGGGCAGACATTGAACCTGGGCCACGCGATTTAGGAGAGTTTTGGGATATTTTTGTAGGCCAGGAGGCCAGCAGTAGTTCTGGACCGCCTGTGGTTTCCAGATATTTTGAACAAGGTTTGAACCGCTAAGAGAACAACTCTTGTGTGTTTTGAGAGCCTGAGAAAAGGAATTGTCGGTCACTGTATGATGGGAAGTATTTTGAGAATACGTTTCAATTTTTAGAAGCTAACCCTTATCGAGTTTGTTTTTGTTGTGCTCTCTGAGAGGTTATAAAATAAGTCCATACTATGCCACAAGCTTTAAACTACTTATTCTGAATTAAATTTGTTGGAAGAGTGATTACAATAATAATATTTAAAAATGTGAGTTTTTATTAAACTACTAAAGTCTTGTTGGAGGTTGTGTATACCATTGTTCTGTGTGGAAGAAATTTGGAGTCTGTGTGCTGTGAAGATGTTCAGCATTGAGTTTTCCCTTTTGTTTTATTTGAGGTTATGTGTCCTCACAAATAAATCTACGGTTAGGTAATTTTAGATCCTTAGTTATTACCTTTTCTATGTTATTAGACAGTGTATATGTATGTATGATATTACCATTTCTCTGTGAAATAGTGTACTTGTATATTTTTTTAGCTTGTTGTCCATGGTTTTTTTTGTTAAGTTAATCTATTTTTCAGTAAATGTGTTTTAAGTTATGATACCTATTGTAGGTAATGTTTGTGCTCATATAGCAAATTTTATTTGCTTAGGTTCATAAAATTAGATGTGATGGCTCATGTAGCGAATTTGGCCACGAGGCTTTTAACAGTATGTGTAACATAAATAGTTAAAGAGTGTTTGTCAAGTGTGTTAAAAATAATAACAAAAGTGGATCCGTGAAGGATCATGGAAATAAATAAAGTGCAACGAATAATTAAAGAAGATTTTATTTAATTAGAACAAAGCATAAGATATTGAAAAATATGAAATGTTTTAACAATAAATGATAAAGACACTTTGATTAGTGACAATCAAATTCAATTTTCTTAATGTAATAAACTTAGATTATTTTATTTCAGTTAATCATAATTATGCTTGACATTTTATATTTTAATGTTTGATTCATATAACCAACTTATTTGTGTAAAAAGTTTATGTAAACCTACATTGAGAGATAGCCACTTCAGGCATTGTCATTTAAGTACTTCAATGCTATACAGGGTGTTCCAAAATATCGGAATTAATGCAACTTTGTAAATTTTGTGAAACGTTATACAGGATGTGCGAAAAGTGATCATGTTTTTATTTTTTTGGCAAAGCGTATCTAAAAGTATACAACTAGTCTCTACTTTCAGATACCCTTTGGGAGGTATTGTAATGTCCCTGATTTGACCCTAAAGAATATTTGAAAGCATTGACAATATTCTCCTCTTAATTATATATATATATATTTTATTTTTATTTGAATTTTATATTTTAATACTTAGTGCTTAAAGCACGTCTTCTTCTAAATTATTAAGATATGATAGTTAACAGATTCTAACTAGGAAGTTACTAGCTATTTATTGTTTTTAAGTTCACGCCCTGAAGTTAGGAGGCATCAGCTACTGTAACTAACTTCAGTTTGTGACGTAAAGTTGAGTCAAAAATACAATATAAAAGTCTTCTAAAACTGAACTTCCTGCTCTTGAACAACCCAGAACATTGTAGGTGTTCAATTTGAGGCAGTGTCCGGTTCTAGGCCATTCTGTATGCTTATATACGTGTTTGCGAACTAAACATTCTAGTAAGTTCCATTGGACTGAGGTATATCACGGATGGTGTAATCTCAGATCTTACTGTGATGTCAGTCATTGTCTCGGATGGACGGGTGTTAGGCGCTCGTCTAGATTGTGTGCAACATGGTCATTTTTCTATACAAGTATTAATAATTATCATTGAATAGACAAATATCAAACTCTATCTGACCTTAGTTATGTTTATCATAAAAAGTGAGGCCCAATGTAGGGGAGTGATAATAACTATTTTAAACGTAACAAATTACGAAACAACCGCGGGACAGTTAAACAAATAAAAATTCCGTAAGGTTAAAAAATACTTCCAAACGTGATGCATTTATCACCAAAAATATTACGTAAGGGGGCAATTGGTGGCCCAACGTGGACCAGCTATAAGAACATAACAATTAGCATCCAACTTGGGCCATAACAATTGGCGTCCAAACGAGGGGCCCGTTATGAGAGCGTATCAAATGGCGGAACAACGAGAAGCGTAACAATTGGTAACCAACAGTGGGGCGTAACAAATGGCACCCAAACCCGGGGCCAGCTAATAGTGGCGTAACAAATGGCGTACAAACGAGGGGCACGTTATGAGATCGTAACAAACATTACTATCAAACTTATTATTGATATTATTACATATGTAAGTATAGACAATTTCGATATTTTTACTTAATGGTTAATTTTCCATTCTTCCTCCTGTATCACATACTGGTTGACTACATATTCCATAGGTAAGTCTAGCTCTAATTTATTTAAATTTAATTGTTCACCTTCCATCAAACAACAAACATTTTATAAATTAATTGGAGGTATAATATATTTGTTAGTTTCATTACTTGTAATCAAAGATTGCGTTTGAAGCAATATATTAGAACCATAACCTTTACATTTAGAATAAAAATTTTAACTTTCCAGTACCATCTAAGGTAATGTCGTAAGGTTATTGACCTTCACATAACACAGTTAATTTTTCTGCATATGAAACCCAAAAAATCCATTCATTATGTTTTAAGGGTATCCGTAAGGGTCTTTCCATTTCTGCAATTTTCTTATCACATTCTTTAGGTATTGTTTTAGTACAACTAACCATTTTAGCTTCACATTCTTCATGTAGATGAGTACTTAATAATGGAAATGACTGTCTACAAACATAACATTCATTTTCAATTCGTTTACATTAGTCAAAATTATATTGACTAATTTTAACGTAGTGCAATTTGCTCATTTCTAATTATAATATTCTTTCTTCTGGTTGTACAAAAATAAACTTATTTGTTGAATTTGAAAGTTTTACAGGTATGGTAATGGTAAAACTTTATACACAATGTACTTATAAATGATCTGTTAAAGGTAATGTAATTATATAGTGCAACCCCCCACCCCTTAATATCTATAAGGTGAGACGAGGCAGTAAATCAGGTGAAAGAGTTACCTGGTTGAATATAATAAATTTTATTGAATCAAAAACAATAATAGAGTGATACAAACATTCAAATCTGCGTGAAGCGCACTTCTCCGTCCAACAACGGAGTCAACTAGATCAAAAGGTCAACAACTCGTAACCTCCTCAAGATGGTTACTAAATGACATTACACCAAACCTATCAAAAAGGTACGGTCCGGGATCTCAGTGTTATGGTCCTTGGTCTCTGGTTGACTGGTTACTTCACTAACTTGAATAGTTCCTACCCCAAGAGGAATGGAATATCTGGTTACTCTTGCGTTACAGTTACCCATCCTAGTATAAACATTTAATTTTCCTACAGACGCCCGTAGTAAACGTGACGTCATAGCAATGTCCCAGGGCCTCAATGTAATAATAAACTACGTAACATATTAGCTCTCGGTATTTGACTTGACGAACAAGGTCGAGTTCAAATACCGCGATACTTGAAATGAACACAAGCTGGGTTTTGAACCCGGGACCAGACAACCTCTGGTTAAAAACTAATATTGACAAAAATATAAATTAAAGATAAATTGGGTTCAGACCCCAAATATAAGTGGTGGCGAAAGCGACGGTCTAACTTCCTGCCGCGATAAGCGCGTAGCATTTTCAAACTTCAATTTATAATAAATTAGTAACAAAGTCCAAATGGTAATTTTGAAAGAGTTCCCCCCATGACGTCGAAATAGTAATTTTGATAAAATGATAATATTCCCCGAGACCAAGTCGCCGTCCTCACCTCTTGTCCTCAAGCCGGTGGGGTAGTAAGTGAAGTGAGATCCCGGTACGGCTAGTATATATACAAAGTCATAACTCTCAGAAAGGGGGGGGGATCGAAGGAAAGGAAGGTTGGAGAACATTACAAACTAGGGGGAAGGGGAAGTTCGAGACGGACATCGAAGCTTCGCGTAGCCGGAAACGGAACTCTTCTTTCCATTTTCTTTGCTGGCCAGACACGTGTTTGAGCTTCGCTGTACACAGGCTAGGCGCGGCGTTCAGTCGGTTCGTTGTATCTTGCGAGAGCGGAGGCCGGTGGTCGAGCTAGTGCCGCGTTTTGACCTTCTGAGAGAGGGCTGTCCGAGTTGGTGAGTGTTATTTCATGTAAGTCGTTACATAAGTTACTACATTAGTGTGTACATACACTTCTAATCTTAAAATTTTCAATAGGTTATGTCCGTAACACATACGCAAAAGGAAAGGGTAAGGATAACTCTTGAGGTAAATGTGTCTGCGTTTGCCTAAAGTAATCTATAATTTGATAAGGTGTGATTACGTGAGGTCGCATAATGCCCTTTTGTGCATTCAAAATGGCGTCAATAAAAATTTTATATTGCTGTTTACCTCTCTTATAGATCTATCTAAATTGATAATATGTTCATTTAGGGCTTTTTTAATATCATTACATTAAATCTCTCTTTTAACCGACCATCCCTTTCATTTTTTTATTTTAATTTGATCTAATACTTCACATAATGTTTTCTCGTTATCTGCTGTATCTTTAATGGTTTGATTAATTGTTTTCAAAGTAGATTTTACCACTAACATTTGTTCTTTAGATAATCTCAAAAATTGTTATCTTTCTTCTTCTAATGTTTTAATTTTTTCGTTATAGTAAGAAGCATCGTCCTCATCTAGTGTTCCAAATAAAACTCTACTAATTTGTTCTATAATATTTAAAGGAAATATGCTTCGTTTTCTGCGCGTAGTTTGTTCTCCCTGAGTAATTTGTTTAATTAAATTTTTATTATTTTCTATTTCTTTAATAGCTTGAATATTATCCTTGATTTTTGATATACATTGAGTTTTATCCTTCAAAGTTTCATTATTTACGTTGCATAACCTACGAGTCAAACTAGCATATTCATTAATCTTTTCACAATATTCTTCTATTTGCGACAAATGTAAATAAGTAACCAACCTCCATTCGGTGTTGAATAACTGTGCTTCGCCGTGTCGTTCATAGCACAGGCCGGGCGATTCTCTTATTCTTCTCGACTCTCACGTCGAGACTCATACACATATTGACGATTAGGAACATGTTTACAATGAATAAGATTCCTATCTTCCTAAAACAATGGAACATAAATATGTTAAGCTTTCGTTACAATTAACTAACTCAAATACTTCTGAGTTCGATCTCCCTCATAACTTTTCTTCTTTATATGTTCTCCTTGATTATCCTTACGATACGACTTTAAGATAAATAACGACTAAATATAAATATAAATCGACCTCTATTTATTTATGTTTAAACAAACGTACCTGTAATCTGACTAAAGGCTAATACTAATTAGTATTCATTTTTATTTTATATGTTTGAGGTGTTTGTAGGGTGACCACGTCTTCCCCATTTTCTTGCAACTAATCTGCCACTTCTAAGCCCTAGCATCCCTTGACCTATTTCTTCCCAGGGCTAATAACACCCGTTCCTCCTACGACTCCCCGTAATTAAAAAAATAGCTTCAACCAATTAGCGTGAACTTTTAGGGTTCTAGTTTTCTTCAACTTTATTGTACAATTTACACCTTCTACTTTGACTATCTTATAGGGACCTACCCATTGTGATGTTAGAATTTTGGATCTACCTCTTCTCAAGGACTCGTCGAATAGTAACACTGAATCCCCTACCTCAAATGTAGGTACATTGCAAGTTTTGTCATAATGATATTTATTTTGTTCTTTTGCTTGTATTACATTTTTACTAGCTGTGTCATGACTTATTTGTAATTTTTCTTTTAATTCTTTGACGTAGTCGTCATACGTATAAAGGATTTCTTCAGTTTTTTCCTTAAATAATCCTGGGATAATGGCTTTCCTACCAAACAACAACTCGTGTGGTGTATAACCTGTTGCACTGTGTGGTGTTTTGTTATACACAAAGGTAGCATACGGTAACCACGTGTCCCAATCATGCTGACCCGTTGCTATATAAGTGACGCAGATATTCAACTATGAATCTATGACATCTCTCAAGTGCCCCGTTTGTTTTAGGATGATAACACGTAGTTTGCAGCTTTTTAATCCTCAACATTTTACATATTTTTGTAAATATTTCACTCATGAAATTTGTCCCTTGATCCGTCAATATTGAACTAAGTACCCCAAATTTTAGAACAACATGTTCCACAAAATGCCTACCTACTTTTCTTGCATCTTGCTGTTTAATTGGTATGGATAATGTATACTTCGACAATTCATCCTGACATGTTAACACGTAACGATGTCCTTCGGCTGTTTCAGTTAACGGCCCCACTATATCTAGACATACCTTTTCAAATACTGCCTTTGACGTAGTTGTTAATTCTAATGGCATTTTTGTTTTCTTTTGATTGATTTTGTCCTTTTGACATATTTCACACTTCTTAATATACTCCTCAATATCCTTTTTCATTTACGGCCATTGGTAGTACATTTTAATTCTTTGGTATGTTCTGTTCATATCTTGATAACCATCTAACGGTTCATCATGAAACCTTTTCAAAATACTCAATTTCTTTCCCCACTTATTTTATCATTTGAATCTTCATTATGAATTCCCTCATCTGTCTGGGTTCCCGTTTCGGAGGTCGGGGTTTGAATCTCCATCCCTAAAAACTTCTACTCAGCCCATCTGCATGAGTTATTAGGCTCCCTTTTCTATACACTACTTGGTAATCATATTCCTCTCGTTCTAGCCTCCACCTAAGTAGTCTCCAACTGGGATCCTTCAGACTAAAATTCCAAGTCAATGGCTTATGATCAGTGACTATCGTAAATTTTCTCCCGTACAAATATGGTATATAATATTTGACTCCCCATATAATTGCTAGCAATTCCTTTTCTGTCGAAAAATAATTTTTCTCTGCTTGGTTCAGGATTCGACTCCCAAAAGCTATTGGTAAGTTTTTTCCTATTTCTCCTTGGAACAGTACGGCACCTACGGCCTCTTTACTCGCGTCTGTGGTTATAATGAATAGCTTAGAAAAATCTGGAAACTGCAACAGTGATTCTGTTGTTAGAATTTCCTTAAAATGACTAAATGCCCTTTCTTGTTTTTCCGTTCATTCGAATTTGACTCCTTTTTTAAGAAGTTGGTACAACGGTTTACCCACTTGATTGAAATCTTTTATAAACTTTCTGTAATAACTAGATATGCCTATAAACACCTTTAGTTGTTTAGTTGTAGTTGGCGTAGGATATTATAATATTTTCTCTATATTCCTTGGGTCTGGCCTAACCCCATTTGGCGTTACCATATACATACGTAACTTCTTTCCGCAAAAATTCGCAATTATCTGACTGTAATTTTAATCCATGATGTCTATATCTCTCAAAAACCTCTATTAGCCTTTCATTATAAATTTCTAATGATGGTCCAAACACAACAAAATCATCTAAATAAATTAAGCACTTTATTCCTTGTAACCCAGTTAAAACTGTGTTCATTAATATCTGAAATGTTGCTGGAGCTCCTTTCAAACCGAAACACAACCTTTTGAATTCACAATGACCTGTTTAAGTACTAAAAGCAGTTTTATTTTGGTCCTCCCTTTTTAGTGAACACTGATTGTACGCTGATACCATATCTAAAGTAGATACATATTTGGCTTTATCTAACTGATCTAATATGTTTGCAATATTTGTGATAGGGAATGCGTCCCCTATCGTTATCTCATTAATCTTCCTAAAGTAAATAACAACTCGCCACTTCTTTTACACTGAGGCATCTACTTTCTTTGGAATAACAAGTATTGGACTGTTCCAAGGACTTGTACTTGGTTGAATATTATTATCTTTCAACCTGTGTTTAATCTGCTCTTCGACCTCTTGTTTGTGAACTTGAGGGATACTATATTGTTTCTGATTCATGGGATGTGTGTCCTTTAACTAACGGTATCTCGTGTTCGATGACCGTCGTTCCTCAAATATTATCTCCTTTTAAATAAAATATATCATTGTAATCGTAACACATCTTTTCAATACTTTCCCTTTCTTCTTTATTTAAATGGTCTAAACTTAGCTTCCCGGCTAACATACCTATTCTATCTTTTACTTGATTTTTATTCTCTATTATTGGAGGTAGCCTTTCTTTTTTCCATTTTTTTTTCTTCTAATTTCACTCTAGGTAATACTACCTCAACGGACTTATCCGTCGTATTAATTACGCTACTCATGCATACCCCGTTTGCAGCGTAGCAGAGAGCTTCCGCCACGTATACTCCTGACGCAAGAGAACCTTTAGACACTACGTCTAATCCTTCTCCTTCCACTAATAAACTTACAATTTTTTCACTTCAAGGAGGTATGTATTGTATCTTAGATACTTGTACATCCTTATTTAACACAGGTAGTACATGCTTACCTAACCTAACATTTTTTTTAATAAATATATTACGGTTCGTACTTTTTCACAAAAATCTCAGCCTAATATCCCTTTGTAATTGAGGGTATCCACCACGTGACATTGATGCTCAATTATATTATTATTTAAATTTATGTGTAGGGTTACTCTTCCCTGCGTAGCCATAACATTACTAGTGATAACCATTGCACTAGAAGCTTCCTTTGGGTCTATCTCGTTAAGAACGTAGCCAATTAAGTTACTCCTCCTGGTTAAGCGGATTTTAGACCATGTCTCTATCAGATATTGTATTTCTTATTTTGAACGTGTTTATACTGTTTCGAATCCTATCAAACTAGGACAATAGAGTCGAGCTTGATTTTGCGCACCCTCTCCCATAATTACAATTGCATTTTTCGTATTGCAACAGTCCTTTCTCTGACTGGATGGCACGGTTGGTTGCCTACCCTGCCTCAAAAGTTTACCTGTATCTGCATCGGATTATTTGGAAATTTTCTTTTCCATCTATTCCTCATGCAATCTTGATTAAAATGGCCGGGTTCTCCACAAAGGTAGCAGACCCGTTGTAGACCCATGTGAACATCTCGTGGTTCACGTTTTACCTCGTTCTTTACCTTTTTTTAGATAACAGTGTTCTGCGCGAAGTCCTACTTTACGACAATTAGCACATCTTGGTTCTATCCTGTTACTACCCATTCTAAATGGTTTATTTTCTCTGGGGCCCTTTTATCTCTGTGATATTATATTAACTTCTTCTTCTAAAGCAATCTCTACTACTGATCCCAAACTACTTACGTCCATACTTTTACTCCTTACTATTGTTTGAATCCTTTCATCAAATAATACTTGGTTGAAATATGCTTTAGATAAATGTTGAACTAGTGCTAAGGCTCCTATCTGTTCATCCCGTGAACAAACCCTACTTGCAGCCTCTTTAAAATCTGTTTGCATGGTATCAATCCTACGTTCCCATGACGCTATTTGTTCTGCGTTTCTCTGCCGTACATTGAACATACGACATGCGTAAAAATAGAATTTCCTTCTGATGAAGTAATTTTCCTCTAATACATCCCTGACATTGTCCCATGTTTCTGCAGATGTTCTAACTAACAATTTTGATTTTGCATCCCCTGTTATTTTAGCTTTTAAAAACTTTAATAATTTTAGATGGTTTACTGGATTTACTAAATCAAAGGCCGCTTAAACATTTTCTACAAATTCTCTAAACTTTCTTTTATCTCCACTGAATGATTCTGGGATTAGTTTTAGTGCTTCACTTATAGAACAGAAATCATTACCTTCCTAAGCCATTTTAAACACTTCACTTTCTGCGACCTCTTACAATTTTATGCGTTCACTTTAATAACACTAATAACATACTTTACAACTTTTTGCAGACAGAATATAGGGATTGGGTAACACTTACCTAATTGTCTGCTCTATCCCCTTCTTGTCTCCTCGTTGAACCTGGGTACAGACGGGCACCATTCCTGTCGGATGATGGAGCCCCTGGAACCTCTGGAACTGTTTGACCTCACGTACCTCGTCCTTCCTTGGAGTCTCTGGCATCCGGGTCGTCCTGCCGCGACCACTGTCTCTTCCCAGAAACGTTCTTTCTTTAGGTTGGAAATGCGTGGCTCTCTCTCGATTTCTTCTTTTGTGCAAACGTTATCGAACTTCTTCTTTCTTCAAGTCGAGTGTGACGAACCCCACATCTGAGATAAAAATTGTTCTTGACCTGTCGTATCTCATAGGTATGGGAACTCGAGGTAGGGAACTAATGAATTCGTTTCAACTCTAAATCATTGATAGGAACCTCAGATCAAGAAGAAATACTCTGATGTTTAAGAGTGAAGACTAGTGTTCTTACACTTTTTTAATTAATATCTAAAGTAAATTACAAGTTCGTGGTTCACTTGAAGAGTAACCCCGACAATACTTCTACATACACTCAGTATGACAATTATAAAGAGTGAGAACCCCAATTTCCAGATATCCGGGGTTTATATACCTTCCTTGTTTATCTCTGGAAGTTTCTAACTACGCAGTACAAATGGTGCAACCAACAGTTCTAAAAGGAGCATGTGAATGGGGAGATTTTCACAATTTACTCACTTTGGACTCAAGAAATTATAATATTGTTTCTGAGTAATGAAATAAGTAGAAAACGATTATATCATGTATTTCTCAAATTACTATAGTCTGTATAACTTAAGCTTTATTTTAAATATAGTCTAACTCCACTTCGTTACACCTCTTTTGTATTACGTCACTATTACAATAATTATAACATTAATATAATAAATACCTTGAATATATTAAATACCTTTATTTCCCTGGTGGTATTATGATTTTTGCTCTAAGTGATTATAATAACTGACTAACCCCCCTAGCTATATGACAAAATGTTTTTTTGAGGTGAGGGGAAGGGAAGAGGAGGGGAAAACCAACAGTCAATCAGAGAGAGAGGTGCGTGGTCACGTGACCAAATTCAACCAATCATAGCGCTATTCTATTTGATCGTGCTAACTACTCATGTAGATATTATAATCTGTGGACCACCTTTGTGGTCTAGTGATCATAGGTTCTAATTACAGACCCAGAGGTTCTGGGTTTAATTCCCGGTGTGTCCAAATTTTCTGAGAAGTCTTTCCATATTATCTGGGAAGCAGTGGGGTTGGAACGGGTTGGACACAGGCTTGTGTGGATAAATAAGCAGCTAATCGAATACAGTATTAGTTTATCCCGTATAGAAACCAAGTTTAATGGCTTGAGGCATCTTTGTGCTGACCACATGACACCCTCTATCCGCAAGAGTTGAAACTATTTGGCCAAACAGATTGGTATCCACTCGGTAGGTATAGCCTGAATGCGGGCTGACGCCATGGAGTTACTTTTATTAGATTTTGAGTGAATGGTAATCATCATTATAAATTAAAAAAAGAGATAATGTGGTAGTAGGAAGGGCCTCAAAATTTCTTAAGATGGCATACGGTTAAGGGAAAATAATAAATATTCCAGAACTACTGTTCTATAGGCTCACACTTTCAAATATTTCCCTTGAAATAATCCCTTGGTGATCTTGCACAACGGTGGTTGAGGCTCCTTGGCCCCCAAATCTCCTCTGCAACTTTTATAGTACAGCATTCCAATTAATTATTTCAGAATACGCCACTGTAGTGTAACGTTGGCTTTTTTTAAAATCTTTTTTATGTTATGTGTGCTTGTTGGTTGCATCATACACATGTTGCATACCTAGGTGTCGAATCAATTAGAGTCGTTGCGTATAGCCCGAACAGGTAGTAAGACGTGGTGACAATAATAATAATAATAATAATAATAATAATTATTATTATTATTATTATTATTATTATTATAGTCATGCTAATAGTTATATGACAAATTTATTGGAGCATGGAGTTTGATTATTTTTCTGACAAGGTATTAAAGGACCGAGATTTGTTACGCAAAGTAAGTTGATCCGAAACGATACTCATGGTATGAGCCGGATGAAATACAGTCCCGATCTATATCCACCAAAAGTTTTAGTGTGTGTTTTGTGAAGAATGATTTTAAGTTAACTAAGATAATGTTAAAAAAAAAATATATATATCTTTTTGTAACATATGTTTTACTTGACAAAGTTCCGTCTCCCTCCCCACCCTCTAACCTGTTACGTCCTGTTTTTGTCTCAAATAATTATGGTCAGCCTAATGCAAGCTGAAAAACCTTTCTGAAACATTCAGAAAAAGTAGCGTAGCTAGATTCACCCCAAGCGGTACTTTTGGTCTTCTGAAACGAAAATTAAAGTTTTTACCTACCGGGGTAGTATAAATCGTCAATACGTAATTTTATTGTTTACTACTAGTATTAACTATAAAAAGAAATTAAATTTAAATAAAAAAAACACTTACATTTTCCTACCACACTATAATTCAAATTTTAAAAAATAATAATATAATACTCAATTTGATTTCTTAAATGAATACTTACTTTACTATATTTATAAACTGCGCGGAAACTTTGAACACAATGGACACCCTGGCTATGTCACTGCGTGAAGGGTGAATTTATTTCTCCATAAACTAATATTAAGGGATGTATTCATCCTGCTTATTCTTTCTTTATTTAATTATTATTGATATCTTTATTATTATTCTATCAGTCTAACGTAAGACGAAGCGAACAAAAGAGAGTTGTGCTGCTTTATAAAAAGTCCAAGGAGGAATAATAAAAAAGAATGAAGAGGATCTACCAAAATACCTTGTAACGGGCTAATCTGGCTTAGCCCCGTTCAAGTGTAAAATACGAATGTTTTGGTGCTACAAGCAAGTCGTCAAGAGTTAACAAATGAGATACTAGTGTTAAATGCTACGCCCGTAGCATTTGTTTGTTTATTTACATACCTACTTCACCGACTCTTCCGTCGAGCCTGATGCCCCACTGAAAAGAACAACACCGAGAGAATTGGCCGAGCGCGACCACGGGGAAGAACTCCGCGCTGGACAACGAGTTACAGTCAACTGAAAGCTCCGTGAATGGTGTTGGCCGACGCGAGTCATTGTTCTAGAATCAGAGGGACGTTTTCCCCCTTCTCTTCGTAATGACCACCCCATAACGTGGAGTTCTCATACTATATATTCTCCGGGCCGCTTGGAAGAAATATAGAACACGGCAGGACACCATCAGCGCCGTTGGGATACTACGCACTCTCGTCACGTCGACTAATTTATCATATCAACGTAGGCTTACAGTTCAGGGAAATGGATCCACTGGACAGGAACAAATCACTAAATTAGCCTATTGTACGACAGAATGTATTAAGCAAACTTCCAGTTAGAAGTTAAGAATGTATCAAGTAAACTACAAGTTAGAAGTTAAGGATGTATCA